>JANRGV010000048.1:1941064-1953640 GCA_024734035.1 Alethe castanea
AAGGAAAGGAAAGGAAAGGAAAGGAAAGGAAAGGAAAGGAAAGGAAAGGAAAGGAAAGGAAAGGGAAAGGGAAAGGGAAAGGGAAAGGAAAGCAGAACTCACCAGTGTTTTGAGGAAGCTCATGACTGAGCCCTGTCCTGCAGCTGCCTGGGCACTGTCCTGCTCTAGCTGTGCCCTGCCAGGTGCTGCAGCAGCCGGGCCCTCCTCACCTGCAGAGTCCTGCCCGAGCTCCTTTTGGGTGCACTCATCTATCTCCTAAAAAATAAAAGGGGGCACAGATTGCTCAGTGCCAGCTTGCCTGATTGCCAGTGGAATGCAGAAGTGACTTTTGTGACTTGCTGGGAGTCACAACAGCAATTCCAACCATTCCTGCCCAGCCCACGGGCTCAGAACAATCCTGCATTTATCCCTCTCCTTCCCCTGGCTCCTCAGACACTCAGCACTTGCTGCTGCTGGGGGGAATGTTGTTCTCAGCCACAACAATCACAGGGCGAGGACCAAACTTCACTTTTCAAGGCTGAGCTTGTGAAAAATGGGAGTAAATGCTGCGATTTTGGGCTCTGCCAGCTCCGTGGCTGAGTGCACCACACAAAGATGGTTTCTGGTTCTCTACTTTGCCACACCAGCAATCATTTTTATCTATCAAACACAAACATGACACACATTAAAAGAAGGAAAAAGGCAATAAATCAAAGTAATTCTCCTTAAGCAGATGGAGCTGCCTCTTCTCTTCATGGAATTACAGTTCCCAGAGCCCCAGGAAGTTTTCCAGTGCTCACAGGTAATATTAAGGTACTTGTTTTCTGTTTAGACACCTGGACAAGGGTCTGGTGCTAAAAAAGCAGTTCTTGAACCAATTTTGGAGAGTTTGGCACCTCTCAGACTGAATTTACCTTCAATTTTGGCCACCTTTGCCTTGTGCCTGCACAGGTTAAACTCAACAAAAGTGTTGTGCAGGAGAGAGTGACATCAAAGAGTGTCTAAGTGACATCAAGAGTTTCTTCCCTAACCAGCTCATTATAGCTCAGTTCCTTTTTTGTAGGAAAATGAGAATAAAAGCATTCTAAAGAACCTTTCCCCGTGCTGGGTAATTAAAATACCACAATAATTGTACAATATGGATTTCTTTATGTCACCAGTGAAAGGAACAGATTTTAAATACTTTAAAACTTCAGAGGGATCAGGACAGCTGGGCATGGGGTGGGCAGTGCCAACAGAACACAGGGAGTTAAAGTGTCCACTGGAATGCCAGCAGGGACTTTGTGCAATTCCCCACCCACCAAGTTTTCCAAAAGCTGGCCCAGGAAGCAGCAGAGCCCTGCTGGAATGCCCAGCAGGCTGCTGAAGGGTCTCACACAGCACTCTGTGCAGCTGCCAGCCCCAGAGGGGCCCCAGGAACAATCTGTCCCATGCAGGACACACGTGGCCATGCCAGCCCAGGGGTGGCATCCACAGAGCTCTGGTGCCATGGAAAATGCTGGCTCTGCTCCAGTGGTCAAGGGACAGCTGAGGCAGGGCAAGGAGGAGGCTGGTGTGGTGCTAACAAAACCAGCCCAAGTGCTTGGTGCCATCAAACTCTTCAGTGCTGGGTGCTATTGAGAAAAATAAACAGATTTAATCACTTTTTTTTGGATTCTAGATGAGCCCAAGGCCTGGCTTTGGGATGCATTTCAGGAGAGAGCTGCACCCAGCTATTCCCAGCACCTCTGGCTGATCCAGGACACCTCCCTGACAAAGTCACACTGAAGAGAAAGCTCCTGCAGAACATGAGAATTGGGGCCATCCCAAAATCCCTGAACTCCAGCCTCCCAGTGAGATGTGCCCCATTTCATGTGCCCAGATCTGTGTACACTTCAACTCCCTGTGTTCTGTTGGCACTGCCCACCCCATGCCCAGCTGTCCTGATCCCTCTGAAATTTTAAAGCATTTAAAGTCTTATTCCTTCCACTGGTGACATAAAGAAATCCATCTCATACAATTATGGTGCTATTTTAATCACCCAGTACAGGGAAAAGTTCTTTAGAATGTTTTTATTCTGATTTTTCCCCACTAGAAATGACCCTGCCCTGCTCGAGGATCCCTCTCTGTGATTGCCAAGCCAAGGCTGCCCTTGGCTACAGAGAATCATCAAACCTGCCCGTGGAGAGGGGCTGTGACCCATCCTGTGCTCCCATGGGAATATCCCTGCAGGGAGAGCACAGGCTGGGACCATCAGCACAGGAATCAGGCACACAGAATGCACAGCCCCACAGAATCAGGGCTGCAGAGGCACCAAATCACCACAAAAGCCTCTGTGGCAGCTCCCTGCTCAAAGCCCTGGGGGTAAATAATGAAAGAGACCCCAGCAATAACAGAAGATCAGTATTAGGAGTTAATAGAAGCCATGTAAATGTTCAATTCATGTCTTTGAAAAGCTAAATTTGGGGGTAATAAACACCTTAAATATACTGTAGTTTCAGTTCAGTCATCAGGAAAAAAAACCCCAAACATATCAAAAGAATGTATTCCTGCCAGCACTTTTGTTTGCATGAATCATGGCTCAGTGAAACATTTCAGGCATATAATTTATCTTTTCTTTGGCTTACATAGTAAATGCTTCATGAATTCATGAATTCTGCCCTTGTTTTAATTATGCTGCTCTCTGAATGTAGTTTTGTAGACCACAAAAATAAAGAGTGGCTCAGCAAACACAGAATGTTTGTGCAGCTCTTAAGCTACAACTGTGGAGCCTCTCTCTTACTCACCAGCAACGCTGTTTGTTTTGTCTTGGCACTCAGTGCAGGGAAACTTTGCTTTTAGCATTTACAGATACTACAAGTCATAATCCACAAAGAAAAAAAGAGAGAGAGAGAGAAAGAGAAAAAAGGAGCTGTTGGCAGTGATATCTTGATTTTTAGTATGATTATTTGGTAACAGTTTGTAGTTACTACAGTAACAGTAATTAAATTAGGCTTGGTCATTCTCCCATCCAGCAGGAGAATTGGAACTTCAGAGGGAACAGAAGGCAACTGTGCTGCAAGGCAGAGCCACAGCCTTTGTTTTAGGGATTGAGTTAAATTTGGCAACACTTGCAGTGTTTAGCTGATGCATTTTCCCCAGAAAAGGTGCTTAACTCTTCTCTGCCCCCACCACATATTCCTTTTCATATCTGAAGAACCAAAACCAAAATTACAGCCCAAAAATTCAAGCATAAGGTTAAAATTCCTCTCCCTTTGATGCAGATGTATCAGTTATTTACACAGTGAACCCCGATTTTGTGACTCCTCAAAGATTTCCACGGTGCAGCTTTAGGCACACACCTAAGAGATGTGGAGGCACTTTTGATAACCAGACCTGTCCTCAGGAATGTTCCTGGGTTCCAAAAAGCTGCTGGGATCTGCTGCAGACACTCCCAGACAGTCCCAATCCCACCCAGGGCTCAGCAGTGCCTGGGATTTCCAGGTTATTCCACCAGGGACCTCCAGGATGTGGATGGGGACTGGGGCAGAACTGGAAATCAGGAGGAATTAGTAATAAATCCAGTTACTGATATAATAAAGCTTGATCTGGATGAGCAGTGCTTCCCTGTTTGAACTGAGAATGATTTAGATTCTGTTCTGTCCCTGATCATGCTCGTACAGCTCTGCCTGAGTTTCCTACAGCACAGCTTGTCCCAGCAATGTTGAACTCTGAATTTTAGTTAAAACTGCTCCAAACTGTTCTTTCCTTAGTCTTTCACATCATTCCTGCAGCAGCACCAGCTGTGACCTTCCCCACTCTGCAAATGAAAGCAGGGTCACTGCAGTGACAGCGAAATAAGAAATGAGAATTTGGCATTTGGTGGGAAAAGAGTCAATTCCTCCAAGTAGTGGGGAAGACTTGTCTGTGATTGTCAAAAATATCTGCAGGAATTGGGGGTGTTGAAAAGCTTCATTCTAAGTGGCTGAGCACAGAAGTGCCAGTGTGCCCTGGACAGAGGATTAATTTCAAATTATTCACTCTCTTCTGCTTAGGTGCTGAATGCCTTTATGGATTCTTTAAATGTGAATCCTGAGCTGTCTGAAACACCAGTGATGGGAGCAGGGCAGAGCTGAAAAATGCAACTGTTTTTTATTAAAAATGAACCCTTGTAAAAATATTACAATGTGTAAATTTAAACAAGAAACATGATCTTCAAATTTGAAAAGGTCTAAGATAGAGAAGAAAAAGATAAAAAAATAAAAGAATTTCAGAGCAGATAAAAGAATTTTGCCGTGCTGGCAGTGTAAGCAGTGAGTATCTCATGAGTTAAGTTCAACACTACCCAAAGGATCAGTGATCACCATCTTATTTGTAAGCCTGAATTGGCCAATAAAAGCAGTTATTACATTATTTACACACTGGTTCTTCCCTCCTGTTCCTGACATTAGACAGGGTTTCAATTTGCTCACCAATTCCTGTATTCCACCTCTCCAGCAGAACACAGAGTTACACCATTATCCCCTTCCAGAGGATGGGCTTTTTCTGTAGTTAATTACCTGAAAATTAATTTTATAACACCCTTGCTGACATCAGACTCAGCAGGAAGTGAAAATCTAAACTCATATTAACTTTCAGCTCCTTTGACCAGACTGCTCATCCAGTTAAGATCCATCATTTCTTATATCACATCCTCATCCTGTAAAATCATTTCTAATGAATCACTTTTCCTTGACCAAAACATCACAATAAACTGGAGTACAAAAATCATTGCTGCATAATATTCCTTATTTTGATGGATGGGGTGTCCAGCACACATTGCTCGAGAAGCAGGATTATTTTTGAAATGGCATAAAACACACCAAAGAACTTTTAGAAAACCATCTAGTGTCAAACTCCAAGGTCGTAAAGCACAGGGAACTGCTTTAGTTTCAGGTATTTAGTTTCAGGTATTTTTGCTTTCATTGGCAGCTGGCAGCTGGAGCTGCGTTGCCCAAACCTTTCAGGGAATTATAAATTAAATCAAACTGGAGATGAAGATTTAGTCATGAGACAGAGCTTCACTCCTTGGCCACAGGTTCGTCTCCCACACCTCTGGGGTGTCACCTGTGGTCACTGCAAGGGCAACACCGATTCATTCCCACCCGCCTGGCGTTATCCCACTCTGCCAACACTCCCAAGAGGTTCCACCAGCGAAAAGGACATCAACTGACATTTAATTTTAATTGATATTTAATCGTAATTGATATTGCGGCTGCACTTGCCTTGCCCAGCGGGACCGCGTCGGGCGCGCCGGCCGCGATGCTCCCGTCGGGCCCGTCCGAGCCCGGCCGTCCCTGCTGAGCGTCCCCTCGCGTGCTCCCCGCGCCCTTCTCCAGCCTGAAGATCCTGTCCAAGATCGTCACTGGCCTGGCTCTTGGGGCGGCCACATGGTGTCCCTCGGGCGTCCCCGCTGGCGGGGCCTGCGCCGGGCTCTGAAGGCCGCCCTGCTGGGCGGCGGGTGCCGCGCTCGCGGCTTTGCCCGGCCCGGCGGCACCGGCAGCACCGGCAGCACCGGCAGCGGGCTCTGCGGGGGCTGGCGCTGCTGCCGGGCCCTCGGCACGCCCTGGCACAGCCCAGGGCACGGCCAGCGGGGAGCGGGGCCTGGCAGCTGGCAGAGCCCTCCTGGCAGCGCTCCCACGGCTCGGCTCCGACGGAGACACGGCCCCATTATCCCGGCCTGCAGCCGCCTGGGCATCCGCTGCAACAGAGAGAGAGACAGCAGTTATCCCAGGAATGGGGTATGGGGGTTATCCCTCAGGAATGGGGTATGGGAGTTATCCCCAGGAATGGGGTATGGGAGTTATCCCCAGGAATGGGGTACGGGGGTTATCCCTCAGGAATGGGGTATGGGAGTTATCCCCAGGAATGGGGCATGGGAGTTATCCCCCAATAATGGGGTACAGGGGTTATCCCCCAGGAATGGGATACGGGGATTATCCCCCAGGAATGGGGTACAGGGGTTATCCCCTGGAATGGGTTATGGGAGTTATCCCTCAGGAATGGGGTACAGGGGTTATCCCCTGGAATGGGGTACAGGGGTTATCCCCCAATAATGGGGTACAGGAATTATCCCCCAGGCATGAGGCACCAGCAGTCACAGCCACTTGGGCTGTGCTGAGCTGCTTCTGAGATGGGGAAGAGCTCACTTGGGATCCTGGTGCTGCTGCTCATCCCTCAGACATGATTTTTGGTCTCCTGCACCCTGAAATCAGTGCAAATGTCCTCTGCTCATCCCCCAGAGATGATTTTACTCCCCTGCCACCCCTCACTGAAATCAGTGCAAGTTTTACCCCCTGCACAATCCCCTCTCAGTGTCAAAATCAGCTACCAGCCCTGTTTGGCACTACTCAGCAAATTACAATTAGTGATATGCCGTAAAACCCACCTCAGTAAAACTCGAGGTGGTTATATATCAATTTACCATCCTGTCCTCTGCCAGAGCTAAAGGAACAAAAAGAACAGAGAGCACCAGGACTGATCCCATTCCCTGGCTCACCAAACTCTGTGCAGTCAGAACTGATTTTGTTCATTTTTCCTCGCCTTGCTGCCTGCTCTCCTCAGGGCAGCTCCTACCTGCACTTCTCCTTTGCCTGTGGGCTATTTTAAGCCTGATTTGAATACTGATAAATCACATCCAAGTCAGGATTTTTATCCTTACATTTCTCTTTGCATTTTACATTTCTTCTCTTTACCCACAAACTGTGGCTCAGAATTACATTTCATCCCCCAAAATCCACACAAATCATTCCATGTGTACATATGTGGCCATCACACCTTATATACAAAAACCCTTTTGATTTAAAAGTGCATTTTATGATTTTATAAAACAATGGTGCTTTGATAACAGAGTTGAGGTGAAAATCCCTGGTATGGGATTCCCAGACAGGAAAAGGCAGCTCCTGCTTTACACAAGACAAAAGAAACAAGAGACAAAAGAAAAATAATCTTGCTTGGATCTGTTTTGTGGCTGGGAGGCAGAACCACAGATGATGTGGTGTGAAACCCCAATAAAAAAGGGTCTTGTCAGAGGTAAATCTTAAAGCTCCCCCTGAGCTTCAGCTTCTCCTCCCTACTTGGACTGGAATATGGATCTGATTTCCCTGTCAGCTATCACCACATTTCAAGGATGAATTTAGATCTATTTAATTATAACTGTGGAAAACTGACAGACTCAAACCGACTTGCTGAATTCGAACAGGAAAATTGTCAGTTTCAATGGAAAATTGAAATTATTTCAAATTATAATTGTAATAGTCTAGTCAATATTATGCCTTTCACATTTTCCTTTAAGAGAAAGAAAACCCCAGATACCAAAAATCCTGACTGAAACACATCTTCTACACAGCACAGATCTTCAGTTTTAAATTCTTTGAGATTAGCAAAATAGAACAATTTTAGCTCTCAGCTTTCAAAGCTACCCCTTGGCTTTTCACGGCAAAATGCCAGCATCACCTCCAGGGACTTCACCCAAACATCTGCCACAGCACCCCACAGCTGCCAGGACCTGGCTCCCAACTCCTCCCCTTGGATCATTTTTAATTTGCCTTTTGCTCCCTCTTCGTGTTTTGGGCACCAGAGCTCCTGGGCACCACCTGTTGTGGCAGGCAAAGAGATTTCCAGTTTCTGCCATACATGAAAATTGTATTTCCTGGATTCTTCTTCTGCTCTTCCTGTAAGGAAGCAACTCCACTTGGCCAGCAAAATCCTCCTGGGGTATTTCATGACCACCAGTTTCAGTTTCAATGTCCTGACAGGCACAGCAAAAGTACAAATTACAGCTAATCCAGCACCTCTTGAGATACTGGGGCCACTAAGGATCACTTGTAGTTTCCTGAGCCTCCTGTAGTAATGTCTGAAAAAGAACTTCTAATTATAGTTGGAAACTTGGGAAGGAAGCAAAAATCAAAAACCCTTCCCCAGCTAAAGAAAGGAGAAACAATATCCACTGGAAAAGAATTGTAAGAGATGCTGAACTTCTGCTTTATGTAACAGATAACAAATAAACCACAGGAAAACTGCAAATAAAAATAGGGATAGAAGCTCAGCATT
Source organism: Alethe castanea (assembly GCA_024734035.1). Lineage (NCBI taxonomy): Eukaryota > Metazoa > Chordata > Aves > Passeriformes > Muscicapidae > Alethe > Alethe castanea. The sequence goes on from JANRGV010000048.1 coordinate 1,949,093, forward strand.
AAGAAGATCAGCTGAACAAGTAGCAGTTCGTGAACCCATGGAGCTCCTTTTATCTGTGATTAGCATGGGAGGAATGGAAGCCCTGGGAAATGTCACTGCCATGGCTCTGGGTGTGTGTGTGTTGTGTCAGCTCCAGCTGCTCCAAGGAAAATCTCAGCCAGAGACTCAGAGCAGATCCACCAGTGCTGAACAGCCCAGAAACCGAGGCAGAAATGCTTGAAATTCCAATATTTGGGTGAAAAGCGGGTGATAATTTTGTTTTTTAAGACACACAAGTGCCATTTTTTTCCAGAATTATTCCTAAATCCAGAGGCACAACTGCAAAGATAAGCAAAACTCCCTCAAATTCTAGGCCAAATTTGAGCAGATCAAAGCTGCTCGTTGTGACTGAGATGAAAAGCTGCTCTGAAATGAAAATCAATACACAATTTACAGACTGCATTTCAGGCTACTCCTGCTTGGGCATTTGCCTTTCAACTCTTTAACAAAAGGCAGTCACACTCCAGAAGATTTGTCTCTCTTTCCCCTTCCCCTCATCAGGGTGTGTTAAAAAGGAAACTTTGTGACTGCACAAAGTCCCTCTTCAGCAAGAGCACACTCAAGGTAATTTTTTTTCTGGAATTTGGTAAATTAAATCAACATTTTTTCCTTGACTTCAGAAAAAAATGGAGAAGATCAATGGTTAATGCAATATCACAGAATCATGGGATGGTTTGGGTTGGAAGGGACCTTGAAGCTCATCTCATTCCTCTGTTTTGGGTACAAGCCAGCCACAAACAAATATTTTGCTCAGCCATGGAATTAGAGCCACACAGCGCTTTTTTCTCCCCTGATGTTCTGATAATTGAGGAGAAAATATTTTAATAGCCATGAAGAAACCATTAAGGGCTACAAGGCAAAATTTGGCACCAGGAATTCCAGCAGTGCAGGGCAGCACAGGGTACAACAGCCCTGAATGAATTTCTGCAGCAAATAAGAATCCAAAATTAACATTCATCCATATCCTTTTGCCATCTTACTCCACTATTCATGCAAATAATTATTTCTGCTCCAAGAATCATCTTGTGTCACTAATTTAACTTGAGTCGTTATTTACCTCCAGATTTCCAGGAATTAATGGAGATAGGGGGAGAGGAGCCAGCAACAAAAATAGCAATGATCATTCTCTAAAAACACCCCTGAAATATTTTACATTTCAGGCCTTGCAGGCACAGGAGCTGCTGCAGTCAGGATTTCTGTTGGGTTTTGGCTGCCAGCAGCATTTGCTGAATGGGATTTATCCTCTGGGACAAAGGAGCTGCATCTGCACTCATCTTATCTCCTTTGTAATCTTTTTAACTCCTTTGTAATTTTTTTTAGGAGCAGGTCATTGTTTCAATCTGCATGGAATTACCACCCAAACCCCACATGGAATTGTTCCTGTTTTGTCCTCCTGGTGCATTTCTGCTCTGTTTAGTGCAAATCAGAGACAGAAAACTCCAGTCCTGCCCTTCCTCCCTTCACCTGTTGCTCACCGAGTGCTTTTATTACTGAAAGTACAGGAAGTTCCATTTTTTCAGCTCTGGCTCTCCCAAAATCCTCACTTTATGCCCCCAATACGCAGTATTTCATTTTAGAAATACTACTGACTGTTTTCCATAATAATAACTTCTATCACATTTATTTCTCCAAAACCTTGATTACATTGCACAAACACGGAGCTTTCAATAGTACCTCAATGATTTAAACTGCTCTTCAAACAGGAAAAAAGTTTAAAATCCAAGAAACATCGACACAGAAATGTCTAATTTTTCAACTTGCTACTTAAACTGATTTAGCAATTACATTAATTATGTAATCCAATTAAGTAAAGCAGTCCCATATGCTTCATTTTACATATGAGGAATAAAATGTACATGTATTTGCTAGGTCTTCAGGCAGTTTAAATCATCTGGCTTTTATTTCCTCCTCAGAACTCTGCTGGTTTACACCAGAACAAAACCACACAGAGAGAGGTTTTGGTGGTAAGTAACTGCTTAAAGTGACTTATGGTGGGATGGCACTGAAATTTGGGCCACGGAACAGAGATTCTGAGCTGTTAGCAGAACCCTCTGCATATCCCCACACCAGCTTTTGATTATTTTACCTAAATTTAGATTTTTCAAGTGCCTGTGACAGACTGATCAGGTTCCCTTAACAACAAAATCACAAAGTATTTTAGTCAGCGTTGAATTATAAAGTATTTTCTTTCCTTGTAAGATTGAAGAGGAATTGCTGGGTTTTATTTATTCTGAAAATAAAAGAAACTGCAGTGACACGGAGAGTGGCTGTGAACGGGGTGGAGCTGGAATTCACGAGGTGCTGAAAAGCAAGAAGAGCCACGTGGCTGAGTGTAATTGCCCTTGAATTGTGGAGATAACTTCTCAAAACTACTTGGAAACGAGTTTTTAACGCTCAGGCCCTGCAGTTCACAGCAGGATTTTGGGGTGGCAGCACTGGGATGGTCACCTGCAAACCCAGTCCCCTCTGACCCCACCCAAACCGGGCTGAGATGGAATTAACTCACAAACAACGCTTTACTCACACCCCATCACCTGTCCTACACTCAGTTCATCCATAAAAGTGAAAGAATTTATTTCATTAGTGTGCAGGGAAAGGATAAATTACTGTGCTTTACTCTAAATTCTCTAGAACTCGAGCTCAGGAGCTGAATTTTTTAAAATTTTGTTAAACAGGTAAATTTTGTTATGAAGCTCTCAGTGGAGATTTTAGATGGACCCTGCTCTCTTCAGGAAGGGCTGCAACCTCCAAAATGAGAGCAAGGATGGTTCCTGTACATTCAATACTCACTAAGCCCAGCCCAGGATCAGAAGGGGCCAAACAAAATTCTGATTTAACTTCACTGCAGCTTTAATGCCTGCCACTTTCTGTGCTTTTCCCAGCCAATCACTATTTTTAAATTAAAAACAAGACAGAAAAAAAATCCCTATATATATTTAATTGTTAATAAAGAACTGCTCAGTGTCTTTCAAGTGAAAGCAATGCCCCTGCTCAAGAACACAGGGCCAGAAAAGGGAGAATAAGATGGAAATGTTCAGATGGATAAGAATTCTGTCATGAGGCATTTCTACATTTTCAGCAGTTGGAAATTGCTGCTGAAAAGATCAGAAATATGGGTTCATATAGAAAAATGCAGAGGAGGTTTCTAAGACTTTATCACCCTGTGGATAAGAGCACATAACCAGAACATGGATTTTTTAGCCCTTTCCAACACTTGAACTGTTCTCTTCTGGTAAAATATTTCCTGGCGTGCCCAGAAACCCCAAACCTCCCTGAGAGTCAATAAACCCCTACACTGCTGCCACTGCTGCCTTTTGTCCTTCCCAAGAGCCTAAATTTGGGCTCCTTGCAGCACCAATTCCCCCAAGGCTCGTTGGGGACACAAATCCCACCAGGAATCTCCCCAGAGCCTGGGCAGAGTTTGTCACAAACCTGGCAGCAGCAGCACCAAACCACTGTGCCTGATGCTCCACACAAAATCCACTTTTTGGGGGCCAGGCCAGAACCAAATCCCCAGAACTATTAACCAGCACCCAGAGAACTTTGGAAATAATTCCTTATTTTTCTTGTTTGTTGTGTTTAATCTTCCCAGCTTCTGGGGAAGCACATTAGCAAGTAAGAGCTGAAACATGGGCACATCCCCTAATTCAAAGTCGTGTGTTAATATTTATTTTTCCTTCAGCACAAACCTCCCCAGGACATTCCACCCCCCGTCCCAGTGCCTACCTTCACCATTCACTGCCAGGGGAGGGCTCTGAGACACCACAGACCCGTTTTGAACACTGCCAGGAGATTCAGGGAGAGGCTGAAAGAGGGAAAAACAGAGTTTTTAGGACATCAAGGGGGTGAGAACGGCGCTGGCAGCAGCCAGGGGAGGTGAGATGGGGCTGCTCACCTGGTAGCTCTTCACTGTGCAGGTGTTGTCATCCTCAGCTTCCTCAGGCACACTCGGGGTGTTCCCCATAGCTCCTGTGAGAGAAAAACCCCAAATCACCCTCTTTGTGTCAATTCACTGCCTAATCCTAGTTCAGAGACAGCCAATGGGGCCGGGCTGCTCAAATCCCTAAAATCTCACCTGCCTTCCCAAGGCACCTGCCCCAACCAGTCTGACCCAAACCCAGCGTGCTCAGGGCTCACAGCTGCTCCCCAAAAACGGCACAAAGCAACAAACTTTTCTTGTTGGTGGAGGCAAACTGGCTGCAGTCACACCTGCAGCATTCCTCAGGGCTCAGGGGAGAGCAGCGTGGGGTTAGCAGCAGAACAAGGCTAAAATCTCTGCATAAATTACAGCAGCTTGTATGGTTTTGTTTGGTTTTTATTTAATAAAAGGCAGAGAGAAGGAAAAGAGGCAGCATGGAAAGGCATCACACATGGAAACCCTGAACTGCAGCCTGCACAAATTCACATAAATCTTCTGGGGATTTGTTTTATTTGTCTTTTTCTCTTAATTACAAATTATTTGGGGGTTCTCCTCTCCTCTCCTCTCCTCTCCTCTCCTCTCCTCTCCTC
>JANRGV010000048.1:1974179-1986185 GCA_024734035.1 Alethe castanea
ATAGTAAAAGTTAGACATAAGTTTTTTAAAAATAGTATGCTTAAACTACCTGCCTAGTCAAGATAACAGCCCGTGAACAGGTGATGGGGACCCCTACAGCTGACACAACAATTATCAACTCTCAACTGACTGCAAAAGGCCTGGACCACCACCCAAACTGAAAGAAATGAGCAAAAAATTAAAACCACAAGCCAAGAAACACGTATGCTCTAAAAAGGCAAACCCAAAAAGTAGCCATGCTAAACAGTTCCCAAAAACAGTTAACTGTGCATGAAAGTCTATAAACATATAACAAATAAATGAATTGTAAAATGTATTTAAAGGGATGTTCCCAAAGGTGTGTTCTGGGCAGCATGCCAAGCACCGGCCATTTTAACCCTTTGCTTTGTTTGTCTCCTATTGTCTTTTTATTAAACCTTTTAATTCTCCCAAGACAGTGAACCGTGTTTTTCACATTCTGAAAGTTAAATCATCAGAACATTTGTGAGCGCTGAGAGATGCCTGGAATTGAGCAAACTGTTTTTCTTAGCACGTGTTCCGTGTTGGCACAGCTCCATTGGCTCTAATGCAGTAATATTAATTTATAATGATAAAAAAAAGGCTTTGTGTGGAGTTTTGTCCCAGGATTTTGGGGAGATCCCCCACACAGACCTGCACCTCAGCACGAGCTCCCTGGGGATTGATTTCCCATCCTCTTTGCTCTCAGTGTCACCCTCCCCCTGCCAGGAATGGTGCTGAGGGATGGCATTTTAAAAATATGCATCATTTCTTCTGATTCTGCAAAAATTCAAGCTCTTTTCATCCTTCCTCAGAACTTTGTATGGATTTTATGTTGTCCTAATATCAGAGAAATGTCCCAATCCCACCCCTGGGACCTCCATGGCAGGCAGAAACGTGTTCAGACTGTGCCAAGGATGCAGAAACCTCTTTTGTAAAGACTTTAAAATAAATAATGGAAGACTAATTCTAGAGAAAAAAAAATAGAACTCTTTATTTTCTTACAAAACTGCCTAGAAATATTCAGATAATGCACAAATTGTTTTATACATTGTTTTGGGGGTACATTTACACATCTGAGCATAAAGAGGAGAACAAACAAATGAAAAATGAGAGACAGACCAAAAAATACTAAGAACTTGCATCATGTCAGCATGTAAAAAAAATAAATTCAGGGTTATGTATAGAGATAAAGCTGTACTTGAAACTGCAAAAGTGTAAAACCAGTGACCATAACAGCCAAAATCCAATATTGCATTCAGGGCAGTGACAATTTGAACCTTTAGGTATTGCAGTCTCCACGAGAAATAACCCCCTTGGAAATGTTTAGGGTCCTCATTTCCCGTGGAATTGGTGTTGGAAGCACAATTTCCTGTCATTAATCTCATGTAACTATCCTGTTAGGATAATCATCACTCCTCAGAGGCAGAACCCATAGGATTCCAGTGGTTCCATTTCTGGATCAGGCCTTTGCATGCACTGAAAAACCTGTAAGATTTTTTTTTCCAGTTAAAGTGGGATAAAATGGGTTGTGCAGGAGCTGGAGGGATGGAAATCCGTGGGGAAGAGCAGAGGGTGTGTCAGGCACAAGACTGCAACTGCTCAAAACAAAGAAATAAATCCTGCCAGGTGCATTTGTCCCTGTTTCCCTCCTACCCAGGCAGTGCAGAACGCCAAGGAGATTTATTTCTTTCATTTTCCCGTTTTTCCAGCCCTGTTTTAGCTTTTTCCAGACTCCAAACTCCCTCCCCATGGCACTGAGCAGGACTGAGCAGTCTCCTCTCCCTCCAGCTGCCAGGGCCAGTTCAGCCCTGACTGGTCCCAAACTGGGGCAGCTCTCCCAAACTGGGCTTTAAAAAATCCCCATCCTCATCCTGCACTTCCTCAGCTGCACTGAACCCCTGGATTTCCACAGCTCCGAGAAAGCACTTGGTGATTTTCTCTCCTTTTAAGCATATTTTTCCCAACAGAACAGTCTGGGAGCTTTTCCTGGTGCCATTCCTGGCTCAGCAGCTGTTCAAGGGTGCAGTTCCTCCCTTCTTCTTCTGCAGAAGTTCTTCCCTTCCTCTTCCAGTTCTTCTTCTGCAGCCTCCAGGGCTTAACTTCCACAGCTGATGTCTCTCTCTCTTAAGAGGAGGCAGCAGCAGGGCTGTCCTTTATTTTTTGCAACCTGTATTAAGCAAAAAAAAAAAAAAAAAAAAAAAAAAAAAAAAAAAAAAAAAAAAAAATCTTTATAGTGATTATTCAGATTATACTCAGATGTTTTTTTCTTCCTGTGGCGTTGGCTGGCAAAAAAATCTTCACCAGTATTGAAAGGATTGAAATCCTTGATTTCTGTTTGGAGGATTTAATTCTAGATCAGAGACTTATTTTCTCAATTTAGATTGTTGCACAAGTAAATTTTGTTAGCTCATTTGTATAAATTTGTGCGAGAGAAAACCCCGCATTCAAAATAAGTTGCAACACTGAATGACTATTTACAAATCGATTTTTCTTTAGCCTTGTGCCTCCAATGAGGTTTTGTTATCTGAACTCTGTAGTGAGAAGTTCCTTCACTAAGGCTTCTTCTTTTTTATCTGCAAATTGATGCTCAAGATCAAATGCTCTTTTCCAGGAAATATCTGCTGGGAATGCAGTGGAGAAGTTCTAACAACACACTGGCTGTTATTTTCTGCAGCCGTGGGTATATGTTGATTTCTCTCTTTTTGTTTTCATCATGCATGAAAATGTGGGTAATAAAATGAACTCCAGATCCACGAGCTGTGCAAAATACAGGATATTTCCTGTTGAAATACCGCCAATTTGTTAAACTAAAGAATCAGGATGGCTCTGGCACTGTGAGAACGAAGAGCAGACAAACATCTGCCTGTTTAGACTCTCATTGCAGAATAAAAAGCCCATTTCAGGTCCCAGAGCAGCTGCACCCACCTGCCCGTGGGTGGAAGGCGATGGGCAGCGCCCGGCTGGGGATGAGAATTCCCGAGTGCAGCGTCTCCACCGGCGCCCTGTCCGTGGCCACAACACGGTATTTACGGAGCAGCTGCAATAAAATATCCCTGTCAGCACACTGGGCTCTGGGTCCATCAGCTGGAGGGGCAAAACCCCCCAAAATTCTCTTTTTTGGGGGTGTTTACCCAGCTCTCTGTCCATGGGCACAACTCGGTATTTACAGACCAGCTGGAATAAAAGAGCGTGCTGGGCTCTGGGTCCCATCAGCTGCTGGAGCAAAACTCTCTGAAATTCCCTTTTTTTGGGGTGTTTGCCCAGCTCCCTGTTCGTGGGCACAACATGGTATTTATTTATGGACCAGCTGGAATAAAACATCCCCATCAGTGTGCTGGGCTCTGGATCCCATTATCTGCAGGAGCAAAAACCTCAAATTCCCATTTTTTGGGGGTGTTTACCCAGCTCCCTGTCTGCAACCACAACACAGTATGTAAGTACCAGCTGGAATAAAAGAGTGTGCTGGGCTCTGCATCCCATTATCTACAGGAGCAAAACCCCCTGATATTCCCATTTTTTGGGGTTTACCCAGCTCCCTATCTGCAGCCACAACTCAATATTTATGGACCAGCTGGAATAGAACACCCCATCACCACACTGGGCTCTGGATCCCATTATCTGCAGGAGCAAAACCCCCTGATATTCCCATTTTTTTGGGATGTTTACCCAGCTCCCTATCTGCAGCCACAACACAGTATTTACAGATCAGCTGGAATAGAATACCCCATCACCACACTGGGTTCTGGATCCCATTATCTGCAGGAGCAAACCCCCCCAGATTCCCATTTTTTGGGGTGTTTTTTACCCAGCAGAGGGCCAGGTGCAGCTGCAGCTCGGCCACGCGCCGCCCCACGCACATCCTCTTGCCCAGGCCGAAGGGGACGTGGGAGAAGGGATGGACAGAACCCCTGAGCAGCCAGCGCTCAGGCCTGAACTCTGCCCAGCCCCTGAAATACTCCTCACTGCACCCCAGGGCATGGCTGTTGATCATCAGCACCGTCTGCAAAAAAAGGAGGAGAGGGAGAGTCACAAACCAGCCCTGAGGGAAACGGCTGCGGGGTGGAAAAGCTCAGCACGGCAGTTGTGATGCCCAAAAAATTCATTGGAACGGAGGAAAGGTCGTGGTTTACTCGGAGAATCGTGGGGAAAGTTGGAAAAAAATTAAAGAAAAGGTTGGAATGGCACATCAGAAGTATTTCAGGCAAATGTTTCTAGCTAAATCTGACAGCAGTGCGGGCAGGTGTGGGTTTGTGTTTGCGGGAATCTTTGGGGTGAATCCCTCCTTCCTTATGCTGGGGCTGGTGCCTTGGCAAAGCCAGCTTGAAACTGGAATATGAACAATTTCTGTGGTTTAAAGGGCAACTAATAAATGGCAAAACATCCCAATAAGCTGGATTAACTGGCTTACCCCTTTGGGCAGCACGTAATTTCCCAGAACCATTTCTGTGTCAATGGTGCGAGTGGTGAAAGGCACTGATGGAGTTAATCTGCAGGGAAAGACAGCAATGGGTTAAATTCCCAGCAATTCCCCTTCTTTTATCCCTCATATTTTCCCTCAGACAGCAAGATGAACAAAATTCTGTGTGCTGGAAAATTCTCTCTCCCTTGTGCAAAGAAGCTGGTTCAAAAAAAAAAAAACAACTTGGTGATTGCTTTGAAAATTATTTGGGAATTTCACCTCATGGATTCTTTCAGACAGGCTTTCAGGTAAGGCATATTCCTCAGGCTCTCAGCACTTGGGCTCTCCTGGGCAGCCAAAACTCTCTGGATTTCCTGGAAAAGCTTCTGCTGGACGTGTGGGTTACGGGAAAGGTTGTACAGAGCCCACAGCAAACTGTTGGCTGTCTGGAAAAAGCAAAAAGAAAGGTTAAATTCTCCTTTTTTAGGGACAGAAGGAAGAAGTTGCACAAAGTTCAAAGCAAGGTTTATGGCTGGGCACAGCTTGATGGAATTTTGACAGCCTGAGGGATTATGAGCAGTTTCAGTTGTCCTCCAGAATTAAAAATCCAGGGATTTCAGATAAAAATAAAAGGATTTCTGGTAAAAAATCCAGGGATTTCTGGTAAAAATCCATTTGCACTTGGGCCACTGAGGCCACTTCAGGATTAACTCAATTCCAGGTGTGCTGGTGGTTGGGCTGTGGAAGGAGGGGGGGAAACTGGGATGATTTGAAACCTTTGGAAAATCAGTTTTGCCATCTCCATCCTGGTGATCTGCAGCTAAAGAGGGAAATGGGGGGAATTTAAACCCTTGGAAAATCAGCTTTGCATCAGCACCCCAGTGATCTGCAGCTAAGGAGGGAACTGAGAGAAATTAAAACTTTGGAAAAACAGCTTTGCCATCTCCACACTGGCAATCTGCATCTCAGAAGGGAATTGGGAGAAATTAAAACTTTGGAAAATCAGCTTTATCATCTGCAGGTAAGGAGGAAATTGAGAGGAATTTAAACCTTTGGAAAATCAGCTTTATCATCTGAAGGTATGGAGGGAATTGAGAGGAATTTAAACCTTTGGAAAATCAGCTTTACCATCTCCATTCTGGTAATCTGCAGCTAAGAAAGGAACTGGAATTATTTGAAACCCTTGGAAAATCAGCTTTATATCAGCACCTCAGTGATCTGCAACTAAGGAGGGAACTGGGAGGAATTAAACCTTTGGAAAATCATTTTACTATCTCCACCTCAGCAATCTGCAGGTAATGAGGGAAATGGGAGGAATCCAAACCTTTGGAAAATCAGTTTTGCAATCTCCACACTGGCAGTCTACAGCTAGGGAGGGAACTGGAATGATTTGAAACCTTTGAAAAATCAGCTTTACATCAGCACCCCGGTGATCTGCAGCTCAGGAGGGAATTGGGAGGAATTAAAACCCTGGAAAAATCATCTTTACCGTCTCCACACCAGCGATCTGCAGCTCTGCAATGGCAGCATAGAGCTCCTTCCTGGACAGCTGTCCCCCCGAGTAGATGTCACACAGAAAATCCTCCTGGGAGTTGCCTGAGTGCTTCTGCAGCCGGCAGTCGATGGAGTGCTTGGCTGGGGAGGGCAGGATCAAAGGAAAATCCCTCAAAATCCCATAAAACCAACAGCAAAGCCACCTTCCTCACGTGGCATTTTAAAGGAGTGCCAAGCTGTGCTCTGTTTGCAGCCGTGGGTAAAGAGTGAGTGGATTTATAGTGAATAAAGAATGGTGTTTTCATTTTTGAGATATAAAAAACTTAGTCCCAAAAATCACTTTTCAACAGAGGAGCTTCTGCAAACTCTCATTAATTTTTCTCTCTTAAATCAGAGGAGGAAATCAGTGACACGCTGGGGGAAATATTCAGCAAACAGAAACATGAGTGTGTAAAATTTATTACCTGGGGTTTTCAAAGGGGATCAAGGTGTTAAAAAATCAAAGGGATTTAGCACCCAGAAACCCTGAGGGGAAATGTAAACCTTGAGTTCACCAGGGAAGGCACAAAGAGATGCCAAATTTCGACATGCTGGGGTTTTTTTTTAAATAAAAATAAACAGATTTTGCTCATGAATATCCCAGCTGTTAAAACCAGTTCCTGTAAGGAATTATTCATTTTAAGTGAAGGTGTCAAACCGGTTTTTCTGAGCAAAACTGGTTGAAAGTGTCTTTCCTAAAGCCCATGAACTAACCAGCAATAAAATGAGTGAGTGTGTGGCTGGCAGGATAAAAAGCCTTGGGACTCAAATGCCCAAGGGAAATATCTCAGTGTTACAACTTTCCAAAAGCTTTCTCAACCTTTAGTTATGCCTCTCACTGTATAAATTAATGAAATTTTGAAACTATTAAAAATACAAACTTAACTTCACATCTGCAGTTTGAGTTATTTTGAAGCTTGGAAAGCCAACTCATTTTAAATAGTCAAAAATGTTGTTAAAAAGCCAAATTTCACCTTATTATTTAAATTGCTTCTGGTTTGAAGATTTATAACTGTGTGGCAGGTTGCTCAGAAAAGCTTAAATTTCTTTTTTTTTTTTTTTTAGCAAGCAGGTTTTTGCTGCATGCACAATCCTTGTTTCTCAAGAAAATGAATGAGGGAAGTCCCTTTTCAGTTATATCCTCACGATTATACATTTTAATTTACTCTAATGACAGATTAAAGTGGTGCCATGGCACTGCTGGCTCTCAGAATCCTGGAATTTCCCTGGGAATGGGATATTGCCCCACAACCTGGGTGTTAGTCACTAAAAACTGCTCCCACATGGGAATAAATCCAGGTTTAGGTACAGCAAAGAACTTCTAATCTCTGCTGAAGGCAGGGATTAACAGCAGCAAAAGTGAAAAAATCAATTCCAGCAGGGAGAAGACAGAGATGAAGGGCAAGGAGATAAACTGGGGTTAAATAATGACCTGTTTTAAATATATCATCCCATGCCTTGGTGTGAGCTTGCCAGACTTTGGTGTTGAGCCCCTTGTGCAGCTCCACGGGGGTCACCATCATCATCCCAAAAGTGGCCATCATCTGTGGGGGAAAGAGGAGGGGAAACCTCTTTAATCCATCTGCTTGAATCTGTGAACAATACCAGGCTGGAAAGTAGGGGGAAAATTTCAGGAAGGCAAAAGTCTGCTGGATTTTCCATCCTGGACAGAGAGGATGGGTCTCAGTCTACTGAGGTAAAAATTAGGAATTTTAGGAGCGTCCTCAGTAGGGAATGCATCCTATTTATTTTAGGCAGCTGTTGGGAGTGGCACAAGGTGGCCTTTGGTGGCACAGAAGCCTGAGCTGCTTTTTCCAGCTGACTCCTTTAAATTCTGCCTCTCATTAACAGCAGAGGTAAAAAATCCCACAGCCCCAGGAGAGACTCTCCCATACCGTTTTTACAGCCTTGATGAAGTTCAGACTTTCTTCCTCCACATCCTGCTGCAGGAGGCCAAACCTCTTTCCATACAGCACCAGACAGATACCTGTTGTTAGGCAATATTATGATTAAATTTATAAACCAAAGGGTGTGTGGGATGCATTATTTATTGTCAAGGCTTGGATGAGCCTTCTGAAAATGTCCCTTGATACAGAGCTGTAAAAGCAGCACCTGTAAAACACCTCCTGCTGCTTTGCCTTGGCCCCAGCCAGGGTTTCCAGCCCAGGGACCCTCACAGCTAAATTTCTGCACAAATTAGGATTGCCACTGATCCCCTCACGAGCAGCAGAAGTGGATATTTGGTGACTTTACTGAGGAAAACTGAGTGGCAGGAGCCACTCAGCATTCCCTGCTCCTTTCCACAGCCACAAACCACTCACAAACACTGGCAGCATCCCACACTCCACCTCTTCCCACTTGTCTTTTTTTCCCCTCTTTCTTTTCAAGCTGTCATTTCCTATTTCTCCCTTTCCAAAAGCAGTCATCACCACTGACAGTGGAAAAAAAAAAAAAAAGAAACACTTTGAGGAGCCCAGTCCAGAGGCTGCTGAGAGGAGCCAGCCAAGAGAGCCAGGTCTGGCAGAGCTGCTTCATCCCGTTTTTTTGGGAATCACTGAGCCACTTTGTGCCCTGTGTCACTCCTGGCAGATTCCTCAGTGTGCTCTGAAAGGTTTCTGAGGATGAGGCTCTGTCTTGGTAAATCATTCCCAATCCAAATGTAAACATTGGAAATGGGATTTTCCAATCTTTGCCTACAGCCAACACTCTGTTATTGAATATTTAATTGATCCTGCACACTGCTGATAATTAAATATCAGATGGACAAAAAAGGCTGTGTTATCTGATCCCACTCTAGATAAATGAACCATAATCCCCCCAATATTTTGATTTATAAATCAGTGGAATGTTTGAATTTTTACAAGCCATGCAGAAATTTATATTAGTGTAGATGAATTTTGCACTGACAGTCCCTGGCTGTTCTGCAACTCTTTTTCCATGATATTACAGCTGAGAGTTTGGAAATAATCAGCCAACACATTCATCCCTGATCCTATTTTAACTGCAGTGCCCTCCCTGGCAGGTGCACCACACTCAGGCAAAATCTGACTCACTTTCAAAAGACCATTTGTTGAATTCTGAATAGACATCTTCCATCTGTCCATTGTGGTCACAAATTTCATCTATTCTGTACATAAAGTCCTCCAGGACCTAAATGGTGGAGAGAGAGAGAAAAGAAGGGAATAAAATGACATCAACTGATAAAAAATCCAGTGTAACTGAGCATTTCAGCTGCCTTCTAAGCAGATAACAATCTTGCATGAGAGGAATCCTTTTGTTCCCTGTTCTTTGAACAAGATTCAACTTCCCCCCGTGTGAACAAAGGTTTGGATTTGACACAACTCTGGTGCTTCGATGAACTGTGCTTCCCTCCCAGGGATGCAATCCTTCACTGGGGACAGCGCTGGGGTTTCACAACTGAGGATTAAGGTGTTTATCACAGGTGCTCCTCAAACTCCCTCAGCAGCTCAGAGGTTAAGGACAGAGCTGTTCCCTGAGGGGACAGCATAAGAATGAAGGGATAAAGGCAAAAAAAAAAAAAAACTGAATGCAGGAAAAGCAGGGAAAAGCTGTTTGCAGGAGCCTGTATCCTTGTGGAATAATCCTGTTTTTCTACGGAGTCTCAGCTCCAGTTTTCTGTGTGGTCTCAGACCCTGGCAATCAGTTTGTACTTGTTATTCCCTGAATGGTCTGGATCTGAAGTCGTGGTTTTATCACTGTGGAGTAAATAAAGCCATGCAGATAAACCCAATCTGCTTTAACTCCCCTGGGGAGAGGGAGGATTCCTCCGGGCACGGTACCTCATTGATGGCCGTATCCAACTTCACAACCTCCCTGGGCTTCATTAATTTCTTCTGAAAGGCGCTTCTCACCCTCTGCCAGTCCTTTCCCTCCCTGGATTGAAACAACGATGGCGAGGTTGGGGAGCGAAAAGCTCAAAGGAGAACGAAAAGAGAACAAACCCAAACGCGCAGAGTGCGCGCTGCTGATGCTCCATCACAGCCGGGGGATCCTCGGGGCGGGGGTGAGCCCCAAAAACCCCCGGGGGAAGGGGATGAGCCCCAAAAACCCTCAGGGGAAGGGGATGAGCCCCAAAATACCCCCGGGGGAAGGGGATGAGCCCCAAAAAACCCTCGGGGGAGGGGGATGAGCCCCAAAATACCCCCGGGGGAAGGGGATGAGCCCCAAAATACCCCCGGGGGACGGGGATGAGCCCCAAAAACCCTCGGGGCAGCGGAATGAGCTCCAAAAACCTTAGAGGGGATCCTCGGGGGAGGAGGATGAGCCGCAAACACCCTCGGGGTCTCAGCCCGGGATCCCCCGGTCCCCGTGGCTCCGGAACCCCCCGCGCCCGCTCCCGGCAGCCGGGATGCTGCGGGTACCACTCACAGGATGAGCAGCCCGTATCCCTCGTCGCGATAGTCGCGATAGGCTTTCCAGGGCTTGATCTCGAGGCGCTGGGGGCAGGCGCTCTCGCGGCGGTACAGAGCCTCCAGCAGGCAGGGAGCCGCGATGTGCACCGAGTCGAACGCGCCCAGCTTCATGCGGAAAATCTTCCCGAACCTCCGGTGGTACTGAGCCTGGGGAGAAGGGGGGGAGAAAGAGCAAAAAACAAAACAAAACAAAACAAAACAAAAAAACACAGACACAAAAGAAAAGAAAACAAAAAACGAGGTGAGTGCGGGGCGCTCCCCGGCGCAGCATCCTCATCCCATCCTGCTCCATCCTCATCCCAATCCCATCCCATCCCCACCCCATTCTCCACTGCTTCCCCATCCCCGCCGCCTCACCAGCGTCTCGTGCTGCCTCTTGAGCCCCCCTTTCCAGAGCACGTCGGGCAGGCTGCCCATGAGCGGCCAGCTGGGCGGCCCGGGCAGCGCCTCCGCGGGCCGCAGGGCGCTGAGCGCGGAGGCGGCGCGGCCGCAGGTGCGCCCGCGGAGCCGGCGCGGGGCGAGCAGGAGGATGCTGCAGCCGCCCATGGCCGCCGTGCCGGCCCCCGGGCGAGCCGAGGCGCATTTATAGCAGCCCGAGGTGCTGGACTTTCATCCGCGCCAATGGGAGCCCTGGGTGGGGTGAGCTGGGGCGGCTGCCCCGGCCCTGCCCGCCGAGCCCGCGGGGCAGGCGGGTCATGAAAGGGCTCGGGAGAGGCGGGGAGGGCACCGCGCCAGCGCCCCGCCCGCTGGGATGTGGGAATGGGAACCGCTGGGATCGGGGGATGTAGGAATGGGACACGCTGGGATCGGGGGATGGGACCCGCTGGGATCCGGGGATGGGACCCGCTGGGATCCGGGGATGCGGGGATGGGACACGCTGGGATGCAGGGATGGGACACGCTGGGATGCGGGGATGGGACACGCTGGGATCCGGGGATGCGGGGATGGGACACGCTGGGATGTAGGAACGGGACACGCTGGGATGCGGGGATGGGACACGCTGGGATCCGGGGATGGGACACGCTGGGATGCGGGGATGGGACACGCTGGGATGCGGGGATGGGACACGCTGGGATGCGGGGATGGGACACGCTGGGATCCGGGGATGCTCCGGCTCCCGTCCCCAGGAGGAAGGGACACAGCGGTGACCACGGGCAGCGGCTCCACTCCTTGCCTGGCGTTCGTGCGGGCGGTCTCGTAGCTCTCTCTCTCTCTTTTTTTTTTTCCTTTCTTTAAGTCGTATTTTTGGAGTCCGATCACCGGCAGGAGGGGCTGTGGTGTCCATCCTGCAGAGCGCAGGTGGCAGAGTAGTTCAGTTTTCCCGCAGCATTTGCACTTTAAAAATGACGGAATTAAAAAAAAAAAAAAAAAAAAAATGCGAGGAGCTGAGGAATAACGAGTTGTGGGGTGTGAACTGTCCTTACCCTCTGGTTGAGTGACCAGGAAAAATCATGTGGGCATCATCGGAGAAGGCAGAATTCCCTTCGCTGTGAGTGTTGTTAGCTGTTAAATCCTGACAAAAAATGGGTGAATCCCGTCTTTTAATCAGAAACTGCACAGAAATGCTCAAAGTTTGAGGCTGAGAGAGGGAGAGGAGCAGGAATAGGCAAAGGAGGGAAGGGAAGGGAAGGGAAGGGAAGG
>JANRGV010000048.1:2018179-2029694 GCA_024734035.1 Alethe castanea
GGGTCCATTCCCAGTTTGGGGTTCATTGTCCAGTTCCAGCTCCAGGTTCTGCAGCCCCACCCTCCCAGATTCTCTCCCCAATTCTCTCTGTTTGCACTTTTTGGGGCTGGAGTTGAAGGGGTGTCCTTAGTTCTGGGGCTGGACAAGGATTGTTTTGTGTGTCTGAGCTGGGAGGAGAACTTGTAACACTTTATGTGAAATTCAGAGTTATATCCTCATGCAGGACAGAATCTGGGAAATACGAAAGCTCAAACTTGAGCCACCAGTCCCATTTGTAATTTCCATGCCAGGACAATTCCCAAAGTCTCATGTCTGGCTGATCTCCTTGGGCTGCCTGCGTTGCTGACTATTAAAAGCTGTTTGCAGAATGAGCAGCCCCCTTTTCCAGGACACGGTATTTATATCACAGCACTGGCAGGTAACCCGTGTGGAGCCACCAGAGCTCCTCTGCCCTGCATCTCTCGAGTACTTGGCAGAGTTTGCACATTCTTGGAGAACTTGGAGCCACAGAAGGCAACCCCAGGGCCCGGTGCCAGGCAAGGTCTGTCCTTGCCTGTAAAAATCCCACGGCGGGCTCCTGTGACATTTCCCGGCCAGAGGCTCGGCCAGGGCAGCTCGGGTTACCCGAACCTCGTCCTTCGCAGGAGATTCCGGGGAACGCTGCCTGAATTTCAGACATCCGAAACTTTCTGGGAAAGCCGCTTTGCTCTGGGCTGGAGTGCGGGGTGAGGATGCGGGGATGGAGCGGGCGGGGGCCGCACAGGGAGTGGGGACAGGGCTGTGACAGCTCTGTCCCGGCCCGGGGCGCTCGGGGCTTGCTGCGGGGAGGTGCGGGGCGTTCCGAGGGGCGATGCGGGGACATGCGGGTCACTCCCGGGACGATGCGGGTTGTTCCAGGGGCGATGCGGGTTGTTCCAGGGGCGATGCGTGTCGTTCCAGGGGCGGTGCGGGTTGTTCCAGGGGCGGTGCGAGTTGTTTCAGGGGCGATGCGGGTTGTTCCAGGGGCGGTGCGGAATATTCCAGGGCCGGTGCGGGTTGTTCCAGGGGCGGTGCGGAATATTCCAGGGGCGGTGCGGCGCTGCGGGTCGCTCTAGGAAGGATGCTGATCGCTCAGGAGCAGTGCAGGGCTCTCCAGGAGCGCTGCGGGTCGCTGCACAGGGCGGTGCGGGGCAGCGCCGATCCCCGCGGGGCTGGTGCGGGGCGTTCCGAGGGGCGGTGCGGAGGGAGGTGCGGTCCTTCCCGGGCGGGGCTGTCCCTCCCCGTCCCTCCCCATCCCTCCCCGTCCCTCCCCGTCCCTCCCCGTCCCTCTCGGGGCGCGGTCCGGCGCTGCCCGGCCATGCGGGCGGGCTGAGCGGCTCCGCCGCCGCCTGTCCCGGGCAAGGATGGCTTCCAACTTCAACGACATCGTCAAGCAGGGCTATGTGCGCATCCGGAGCCGGCGGCTGGGGGTGAGTGCCCGGGGCCGCCTGCCCAGGGCTGGGCATTTTGCTGTTTGTGGGTTTTTTTTTTTTTCCCTTTGTCCTCTTTTTGCAAACTGAGCTCGGTGGGGTTTTCCGCAGGGTGGGGAGAGAGCAATGAAGGCAGCTGAATGTATGTGATGTGTAGGTGTGGTGTAGATGTTTGTTCTCTCCTCTCTCTCCCGGGGATGCTGCGCTGCCTCCTCCTCCCGTCCCTGCCCTGGGCTCCGGGCGCCGCTCCGGGGGGACCCGGGGCTCCGGGCGGGGCTGGGCTGAGCTCTGGAGCCGCGGTTCTGCTGCCACTCTGGGGTTTTGAGGTCCTGAGTGGGACAGGTGAAGCTTTGCGGTGCCTTCGGGGCTTTTCCAGTCGCTTGAGTTGCGCGGATGAGAATTCCCGCAGCCGCCTCTGTGTGCTGCCTCAATCCCGGGGTTATTTTCGGGCTCTTTCTGCCGTGACCCCGGCTCCGGCTGCCGGTGCTGGATGTGCCGGGGGTGGCAGGGCAGTTCCCGCAGGACCTGGGCTGGAATCAGCTCTGAATTCCAGGGCTGTTTTCCCAGTCTGGGGTGCCTGGAGAGCTCCTGAGTGAGCCTGGCTCGGGGGGGATGCACCTGGAGGGAGGCTTTGTGCGTATAAAACATTTTAGTTGGTGTATCTGCCTCTCATGACTGGAAAGGAGCTGATTGCTTGTGTTCATTCCAAGCTGTTGGGCTGGCAATTCAGAATTTGTTCGTTTCTGAAAGCTTTTGCTGCCTCGCTGCAATTACAGTTCCCTTCTCTTGCTGTACCCATGGCAATGACTTCTCCACAGTTTGGGGAACTTGTGTCCCTGGGTGTTTTGGGAACAGGAAAGCACCAAAAAGGTTTCCGTCAGGCTGGATTTCTCATCCCTGCACTCGCAGGCCCAGTTCATTCTGTAAAACCATGAGATCCTGTGACATTTGGAGGGAATGTCATTCGGAGAGCCCCTGTAGTAAATTTGGCACAATTGGTGTGTCGTGATTCAGTGTCATTACTGAATACATAATGTTCAGTTTGCTCTGGCATAAAGGATGAGTAAGATTAAACTCTGATACATTTTTCCATACTGTAACAGTGAGGCTCAATGAAGGTGTGAATAATGTTTATCTAACTCCAGGAGTTGTAAATGCTGTCAGAGCTGGAGCCTTTCCTTTATTCAGGTTTTCCAGATCACTCTGAGGGTGCTGCTGGTGAGGAAATGTTGGGTGCCCTCTTAGGAGATGTGCATGTGACAGCTGAATGCAAAAATAGAGAAATGGAGAATGACACCAAGTCCATGGAAATGGGACAAATGTGAGATGTTTCCTTGGAAAAGACAGTTTGGGTTTTGTTCCAGTTGCAAGGGTTTCTGTCATTATCAGTGGCTGGGAAGTGCAGAAGGTGATGCAAAGTGCTTTAGTGAAGGAGCCCAACTGCGTCCCAGAGACTGGCTGGGGATGAGCCCTGAGCTGCCCCCAGCTCTGATTTTTCTGTCCTGAGCATTCCCGAGCTGTGGAGGGACCCTGGGAGCTGCCAGGACCTGGCTGCCACTGCTTGGACCTGGTGCTGCAGAGCTGACCTGCTGCAGTTGTTGGAACACGCAGCCTGGCCAGCAGCAAAGCCTTTCTCCCCGGGCAGTTTCCAGCTGGGGAAGTGCTGGCCCACGACTGGAGAGCAGATGTGGCTGCAGATTCCTCCTGTAGCATTTGCTGTAAGCTGCTGGCCCCCAGTGCCCTGAGCTGCAGCAGCCAAGCAGAAATGGGTGATTCTGATCAGTCTGAGCTCTCCAAAGGCAGGGCTGGAGGTGTCCCTGCTCCCTTGGACACCTGGAGCTGGGGCTGTTTGAGCTCCTGGCTTGGGCAAGAGCCTGAATTCAGTCTCACTCGGTGGCTGGTGTGAGCTTGGCCCCTCCAGAGGGTGAAGGATTTGTGCCAACAGGTTGTTTTTGTGCTGGGTGGGGCTGTGGGACACCCAGGAGCTGGAGGTGGGAAGGGAAAAAATGCTTCAGGGTATAAAACAGCAACTTTCAGACAACTTTCCCATGCTGTGAAAACATCAGGGAGGACAAGGCTGCTCCAGCCCTGTGTTTGAGGCTTACAGGAGCCCTGAAGACAGGATTGCTGTGGCATTGAGAGGGATCTCAGCAGTCCCTGTGTGGCAGGATGTGAGTGGGAGTCACTGCAATATTCCCATATTCTGGTGGCACAGCTGTAATCAGAGCATTGTCTCTCCAGGCTGAAAGCAGCTCCTCTGTAATGCTGTGGTAATTCCATCTCCAAGGGAACTGGGAGCAGAGCTTGGAGCCACAAATTACCTCAAGAAATGACTTTCCTGAGTAACTGGGGTGCAGGTGCCACGTTTGGAATGGAAGGGGTGCAGAGAAGCAGCTTGCTCAATTCCAAACCTCTTTTAAAAGGAACGTGACAATTCTGGAAGGCCCTACTTTGTAATTCCAAAATTGAATTTAGGCTAATTGCTTCTGCACCTGAACTCTTTCTGTGGCTTGGAACATGTGAGTTTAATTGAATATTATTTAATAGAATAGTTTCCATAGCAACATTTGTATCACATGGGTCTTCTGCAGAGCCAGATATATTCAGGAGAAAGCTCACTCTTCCTGACTCTTTCCATCCTTGCAGGGAGGAAAATAATTCCCTGAGCTGATGGTGTCAGCCTGGTGTGTCATTAGCAGTGACACACGGGAGCTGTGTGCTGGAAAATGCTGACAGGGCAGAAGCACAACCTCCCAGAGTTCTTTAAACCAGGAAAAAAACAGCTTGGATCTGGGAGGAGGGATTCTGTCTGGGACCACCAGGACCTGTGTTCTGGGGAGGAGACACCCAGTGCTTTTGCAGCCCCCTCTCAGCTGATTCAGGGGTTTATATCCATTACAAAGCAGGGCTGTTGCTTTATGGCCTCTCTCTGTCTAAAAAAGTCGTTTTTGTGCTCCTGATTTTCAAACTGTGCCTCATTCTGTGGTACAGGTGTGACCTTTCTGAAGGGGAGTGCATCATGCAGATGTTTCCCTGATGGAAAAGCCTGTTCTGCTCTTTCCATTTTTGGGGTGGGTGGATGTGAACACACCTGAGCTTTCTTTTTTAGGTTGAGCTGGCTCAATTAAAAATACCAATTAAAACAAAAACAGGAGGAAATCTTTGAAATGGAGGGGTTTGTAGCACTGGTGGGCATGAGGAGCTGTACAGGGAAAAGGCAGCAGAGGCTTTGTGGAGGGTGGGAGGCTCCCAGTGGAGTGTGCTGGTCCCAGTCTCACTCTTGGGTTGCAATTCCCCTTCCTGAGCCCACTCCTAAACTCTTGTGACTGCTGGGGCTACAACGGGGGAATTGTTCCCTCTTTGGTGTGACCCTCCTTGAGGACAGAAATTGGATCTGTGTGCTTCAGGTTTCTGTGCTTGGTGGGTCTGGGTGGCCCAAAACATCTTCATCACATCAGGGGGAAGGAATGTGGTGTCAGGGGTGTCCTCCAGCACTGAATTAGGGCCAGCCCCTGGCAGGGATCTGTGAGAATTCAGGGATCTGTGAGAATTCAACCCCAGATAGGGATCTGGAATAATTCAGGGATCTGTGATAATTCAGGGATCTGTGATAATTCAATCCCTGGTAGGGATCTGGAATAATTCAGGGATCTGTGAGAATTCAGCCCCTGACAGGGATCTGTGATAATTCAGGGATCTGGAATAATTCAGTGATCTGTGATAATTCAGGGATCCTTGACAATTCAGGGATTTGTGGTAATTCAGGGATCTGTGATAATTCAACCCTTGGCAGGGATCTGTGATAATTCAGGGATCTGTGAGAATTCAACCCCTGGCAGGGATCTGTGATAATTCAGGGATCTGTGAGAATTCAACCCTTGGCAGGGATCTGTGATAATTCAGGGATCTGTGATAATTCAGCCCTCAGCTTGTGTCAGGAGGGAGCTGGGGCTGACACACCTCTGCAGCCAGCTGTTTGTGCCTAGGAAATGCTGAAATGGTGTCAGCACTGCTCAGATATTTCTGGGTTGATTAAAAAACTCAGTGAAAAAAAAAAAATAGTTCTTGGTTTTCTGGATTGCCTGCTTTACTTTGATTAGTGATTTACTGGAAATATTAAACTTTCACCCAAAATGAGGGGTGTGTGAGGCATTCCTGTATTTATGTGAGTGTTGGGTGAGGAGCTCCCTGTTGCACAGTGGCCACGTGCAAGACTGAGCTGGGAAAATCCAGCAGTTTTGTCCTGTGGGTTGTTAGTAAGCAGAGCATCAGTGCTGGCTGCACACCCTCGTTTTAGATGGGAAAACCTCAGTGCTTAGAAATTTGGAGAAACTCCTGCATAAAGCTCAGGACTTGTCCCCTTCAGCAGGAACGTTTGATTGTGGGAAGCTGCAGAGAGATTGGAGCTCTCAGGGTTTGCTGTGCCTGATTTTAATTAAACTGAGTCCTGTGGCAGCTTCATTGAGGAGCTTGGTGCTGCACGTTGCCTTTGACAAGCTCTGATTCTGTGAAACCCTGTGGGAGGAGAGGCAGAGTGGGGGAGAGACAATCTGCAGGACTGGAACCATATGGTGGCAGAGATTTGGTGCTTGAATACATGTGCCAGCAAGTTAACATGAGGATTTTAGAGCCTGAGCTGTGAAAACTGGAAAGAAGGATGATGTAAGGCTGGGGGAAGGGGGAAGGAGAAGGAAAAAGTTGCCTGTAGTTCTGTTTGAAGCAGCTTTATTAATAAAACCCCGCTCACCTATGCAGCTCCTTTCAGTCTGGAAGTTGGAGACAGGGAAAAACTGAACAGATTTCTCAGGCACCAACTCCAACCTGCAGGATATGAAGCCCACTGGAAATTCAGAGTTCTGCTGAGCTGCTAGATAAGGTGTTAGAATACATTCACAGATATTAAGATTTCTTATTGCTTGGAGCTTGTCAGTGGCAGCAGGGATGGGATCCAGAACAGAGTTCATGGGGTGAGAGTCCAGCTCTGTGTCTTTATGGGCTTTGTTTGGCATTTGGGTGCTGTCCCCTCGTGTCACCCCCGTGCTGGGGGCTCAGCCTGGCCCTGGAGCAGGCAAAAGGAAGTTCTGCAGCTCCCATGGTGGAATTACATCTTGTTTCTTGTGGGAACAGCATAAGGGTCTTAATTTGTTCCCAAAGAACCCCACCAAAATCCAAAAAGGACAAAGCTCACACCTATTCCTGGTTTTCCCCCAAAAGATTATACAGGCCATGATTTGGAGCTCTTGCTTTGATGCTGGCCCATTTTAGGAGCAGGAATGGCTTTTTTGGTGCTGCCCAGGCTGTTTTCAGGTAAATTACCTTCTGTGTTCTTCTTTGGAAGATGGGCTGCGTTTGTGAAGTAAAACAATGAATTCCAAATGTTTCCATGGACTGGACTGACTCCTAAACAAGTGCCTCTCACCCATTTGCTGTCTTGTTCTAAAGATGCTTTGTTGTAACAAGTTTAAAGCAAATCTGACCCTTTTCCCTTTATCCCAAACACTTTCCTGACCTGCTGGTTTGGGTCCTGGGTCTCTTTTCCCTGTCTGCCCTTCCTTTGGTAGAAAAATCTGTGATTTCCAGAGGTGACAGCACCAGCCCTGCAAGGGTGTGATCTAGTGAAAGGAAACCTGATTATAAACAGGTGAAATTTACTCTTTGCTGGTTCTGCTGCCTTTTCATCAGCAGCTCCTTTCCCAGCGTGAAGGAAATTCTCTGCTGCTGTGCACGGGCATTGCCCTGGGGTGAGACCAGGGATAAATAACATTTTGCAGTGGCTGTGGAAACACTTGAAAGAAAGTAACAGATGCAAGCGCTGCTCCTGAGACTGACATCTTAATTTGAGACTGACATCTTAATTTGGTGTTTGTGTAGCTTCAGGAATGCCATGGAAGATGATGGACTGTTCCATTATCTTTTTGTCTGACTTCATCAAGTGCTGTCAGAAATACCAGTGAGAGTTCAAGCTGTTGAAATGAATATTGGTGTTTTTGTTTGGTTTTTGTTTTTCGGTTTTACTGATGAAAATGTCACTTATTTCAATTTGGAAGATCAATAGGGTAAAATGAGTGCAGTAATGTCAGTGTAGGAGGTTAAATTGTCCCTTTACTTGCCAAGTAATGTTTGTCTGGGGAATCATCAATGAATTCTCTGTGTTTGGCAAAGGAAAATTTCCTGTGAATGTCTCCAGGAATGTGAGGGGGGATGTTTGCTGATAATTCTGAATTAACTCATCCCATTGAGTGCCAGATCCAGGCACGGTGCTTGTGGTAAAGTACAAGTGGCTGCTCCCTGTTAAATGGAGGAGTGTGAAGCTTTTCTTTGCATTTTTTAATGCAGCTTTCTCCAGTTTGGATCTTCCTAAATGGGAATGAACTCCTTTAATTGCACAGCTGGGACATGAGAAATCCATACGAGCTGGGTTTGTCCATTTGAGCTGATGTGGAGAGCAGCCTGGAGAAGGGAATTCTACCAGGGAAATACTGGCTCTGGAATCCTTGTTTCATTCAGTGCTTCTTTAAGTCAATATTGGTCCATTCCCCTAACTCAAAAGGAAAAAAAAAAAATTAAAAGGAGCTTTGTGTTCTGAGGAGCCCAGAGCTGGGCACAGCATTCCAGATGTGCCTGAGGGAGCTGGACAGAGAGGCAGGATCACTCCAGATGTGCTGGGCAGAGGGGCAGGATCACTCCAGATGTGCTGGGCAGAGGGCAGGATCCCTCTCAGTGCTGCCCAAGCCCCGTTCTGCTGAAGCCCAGCCTGCAGGGGCTCCCTCCAGCACAGTTCTGCTCTTTCATGCAGATTCCCTTCGATTTTAAAGCTGCTCCCCAGCAGCCAGGGCAGTGAGCTGTGCCTGCCAGGCTTTGGTGCCAGCGGTGAAGGGGAAACGTGGAAGGAATGGGATGGATTTACCTCGTGCTGGGCTCCCCTGCACACCTGGAGCTGTGTGCAGGGATGGCAGAGCTGTGTTTGTTACACAAAAACCTCCTGGAGCCCACAGGTGGATGCAGAGGGTGGGAGCAGGCAGGAATGGGAATTATTCATGGTCCCATATGTTAGTGGGATGTTTGCAGGGCGTTTGTCACCTCTGCCCTCCAAGCAGCTCCTAGCAATGTTCATTACCTGTTCTGCAGGTAATTCTGCAGGTGTTTTTATCTGCAGGTGTTTTTATCCTGTCCTCAGGTACTGAGCTGCTCAAGGATGGAGGAGCTGCAGCCCTTCTCCTGTGGCTGGCTTTGGATGTTGGCAGCTTAGTGCTGGAAAATTGCTTTACTGACAGAAAGGCTCAGGTCGTGTGCAACTTCTGCCCCCATTTTTTATTTTTTTTTTGTGTAATCTTAAAATTACGAGTCCAGCTCTGAAATGCAACAAGTGCAGCTCCTGCAGAGGATTGTGTGCTGTGGGGGGATGAAAAGCTGGGTTTGTGAGCGAGCCCAGCTGGGGAGAGCACCCTGCTGCCCTGTCCTTGGCAGGGCTGGGGTGGCTCTCACTCACCCAGAGCAGCCCCTGCACCCCCTGTCCTAATTAGTGAGCTCTGGGAGCTGTTAATGAGCTGGAGCACCCCAATCAGCAGCTCTGTGACACACAGGAACCATCCCAGCCCCTGGTTCTTTATAAACTCCAGGATTTGGGTGCTGCAGCTCCCTCATCCCACAGTGCTGATTCCCAGGGTTGTGCCAGCAGGGCAGCACACCCAGCTGCAAATCCAGCTGCAAATCCAGCTGCTGTCGGCAGAGCTGCCTGCACAGAGCCCAGCTTTAGCCCCCAGTGAAGCCTGTGCTGTTTTTCCTCCCCAGCTGCAGTCCCAGGCTGATTCTCTCCTCTCCAGTTTCATGCCCAGAATTAACTGTGCCCGTGTACAAAGCTTAGCAGATGTTCAAGGAGCCAAATCTGATACTTAGCTCCAGCCTGGCTGGTTTTTTTCAGCTGTCCTGGCAAGGGAGTGTTTCTGCTGTAAATGTTTCTTGGCTCTTCTTTTGGAATGGCTCTTCTCTCCCCTTATGGCCTTAAGCAGCCCTGAATTACAACCTGGCCTGTGTATGGTTTGTAAAAACCCCAACAAGCCAGCAAACCTGAACTTTATAGGCTGTAGGTCCTTAAAAAAGAGGAAGAGTATTTCAGATAATGTTCTTTCTAATGACAGCACATCCACCTCAGCAGTTCTGCAGGGAGGGCAGAGTGGAGACTCAAATCTTGCTTTTAATGTGTTTTAGGTCACATTTAAGCAGCACCTCTTCACTGAGTAGAGGAGGGAGAGAAGAGGCTCCTTCACAGCCCGCTTGTGATACGGCTGTGGGATGAGCAAGGTCTGTTTTGAGGGCACAAGGTGGGGCAGTGCTGACAGGGCCCACTCCTGGTTCTCCCCCATCCCATTTTGGGAGGTTTTAATCAGATTTCAGGTGGGGATGTGTGCATCCTTCTGAGTCTGTTTATAAATACAACAGCAAATGATTTCCAGAGGATTCTTCTCCTCTTTGGCTTCCAATTGCTGGAGTTAAAACAACAGGGTTTTGAAAAGCAAAAGGGCTGAATACTCAAATTTTTGACCATCTCTTTTGGGTGGGGTTTTGGAGATTTTTTTTTTTTTCCTTGTCAGGTGTGAGGAGAAGATGTTGGCCCAGCAAACCAAATTCTCAGAGGGGAAATGTCCAAAGTCTGTCCCAGCAGAAGTAGGTGCAGATTTAAATTGTGCCTTTGGTGTGTGGGCTGTCATTGTGATTTCTGAACAATTCAAACCCTTGCATTAAACAGGCTGAGTGGCCAAAAAGCTGGAAAATGGAGAAAAAAATCTTGAAAAAAATGGGGAAAAAAATCCAGTTTCAGCTGGTGCCTGTCACAGGAGCAGCCTGACCATAATCTGAATGCTCCTGCCAGGAGTGTGTGTGGGATGGGGAGGGAAAAATGATAAAGCTGGGAGAAACAGCTAAAAACTGGTGAAAAAAGCACTGCCAGTTGGTTGCAAACCTTTTTAGGGTTCAGCAAGGCAGGTGTAGCTGCTTTTCATGGACATCAGGACTTTTCTGGCCCAGCAGGGTCAGAGGATGGAGCTGTTTTTCTGCTGGGATCTCTTTTGGGGGGCACTGAGATGCTGCTGGCCTGGCTGATTATATTTTTTTGTTTTGCTTTTGAAATCCCACTAATTTTGGTGGCAGTTTTGATTGATGTGGAAGCCCCCAGGTGTTACTTTGGGGTTGGTGATGGAGTGTGGGCTGTGAGCAGTTGGCAAGGCTGGTGATTCCTGCAGGCAGCGTGAGCTCAGCTGAGAGCTGGCAATTCAGAGATATTCAGGATTCAGGGGTGCCTGGGAGGGTTGCAGGAGCTGGAGGGGTGGAAAGGTGATTTTAAAACCACTCTGCACAGAGCCTGCCCCAAATGACTTGGATTTCAATTCAGTTAGACCCTGGGAGCAAAGTGACAGCATGGTCCTGGGCTCTGCTGTGAAATAATCTGCTTTTTTCATTATCAATAATTCACTTCCCCCTTATTCCCAAAATACACAGAGTGTCACCTCACACACTGAATTTCTGGCTGGATCCAAAGAAATAGGATGGAACTCCCCAGCAGCTTGGGCTTTAAACTTCTGAGAGTCCACAGCTGATTTAGAGTTTCCCTTCTCTGGGATTATTGGTGATGTCCAGGTAAAGATGCCAAGTTTATTCTTTTGTGCTTCCAGATTTACCAGAGGTGCTGGTTAGTGTTCAAAAAGGCTTCAAGCAAAGGGCCCAAGAGGCTGGAGAAGTTCTCAGATGAACGAGCTGCTTACTTCAGGTGCTACCACAAGGTAAGGCACAAGGTTTGATCAAACTCTAATTACTGGATGTACTACCAAGAATAAAATCCAAAATTCTGTGTATTAGTTAGCCTGAAAATTGAAATTTTAACTCTTAGGGTCCTGAGAATAAAATCCAAAATTCTATGTACTAGTTAGCCTGAAAATTGAATTTTTTAACTCTTAAGGTGCTGAGAATAAAATCCAAAGTTCTGTGTATTAGTTAGCCTGAAAATTGAAATTTCAACTCTTAGGGTCATAAGATTAAATCCAAAATTTTGTGTATTAGCCTGAAAATTGAAA
>JANRGV010000048.1:2040070-2054883 GCA_024734035.1 Alethe castanea
TCTCCTTCTCCTTCTCCTTCTCCTTCTCCTTCTCCTTCTCCTTCTCCTTCTCCTTCTCCTTCTCCTTCTTCTCCTCCACCTCCTCCTCCTTCTTCTTCTTCTATTCTGCTTGATTATAAAATTCAGGGTATTTTGTAGAACTGCAATTCCTGTTCAAGGATAAAACCAAACAGGACACACATTCCTCGCTGTTTGTGGGTTCAGTTATCAGTAAGTGTGAATGGATACAGAGAAAATCAGCTCCTGTCAGTGCAGCCTCATTAATTTCCTGGGATTAATCAGCACCAGGAGTTGGTTTGGAAACATTTGTCACCAGTCTCTTTGCAAAGTGTGGCTTCTGCCACGTCTGAGTGGTGTCTGTGCTCCAGGGATGCTTTGGGAAGAATCAGAGAGGCTCCCTGGGAAGAGCTGGACTCTTGAGTCCTTTCAGAAACATTAGAAGAGCTCACCTGCAGGCAGCAGTGCTGCTGATTTGGCCTTTCCCAGTAAAACACCATCTGACACCATCTTTGCTGGGTTTTACTTTTTCCTTTCAGTTCTAGTTAATGGAATTCTTGTTCAAAAATATCTAAATTTATCTTCAGTGGAGACAGATGGATAGATGAGACAAGTACTGAACAGTGACTAAATTAAGCAGATTAAAATTAACCTAGGCTAGGTCAGCATAACTTCACTAATATTTGTAGCCCAGCAGGGTCAGAAGTGATGGAGGAACCTGTTGAGAGAACGATTTCATTTTCAGAAAGCAGGGATCAGTTCTGAAATGACAGTGAATAGGTTTACAGGCAATTTCGAGTTTGTTGGCTTTGCATTTCTGGAATAACATCTTTAACAGACGATGTAAAATCTCCATCTTCCACATGCCCATGGACTCAGCAGATGCAGAGCTGCTGTAGATTTCAACAGGCAGCAGCTGCACAACCTCTAAAAAAGCTTTTCCACAAGCACCATGTCCCACTGTAACATGGTGGTGTTTAATTAGTGGTTTGGCTGAAGTTTCCTCTGTCTTCACTCAGAGCCAGGATTAGAAAACACAAAGGAAACGAATTTTCTTGTGTTTGGACTTGCTGTTTATTAAATCCTATTTAAATTTCAGAAAATTCCAGCTGCCAGCTAAAAGCCAGCAAAATGGAGGCTAATCCAGCTGGTTACAAGGTCTCTTAAAGCTAAACAGCCCAAGAGACAATTAACACCATTTTTTATAGAGAATTATCACAATTATTTATACTTTTGACCCAATAACCAAACTCCTGTGACCCACAGTGCAGCCCTGACTGTCCAACCAATAACTATTGCCTGAAATCATGAAGAAAAAGGAAGATGAACACTGAGACACCACCCAAAATCCTCCATCTTGTCCCATACCTATTATTATATTATAAAAATTTAAATTTAAAGCCCTTCACCATGTGAAATCACACACTTCTATTTAACTACACACCCATATTTTTAACTCCATCACTCAAATTTGGAAGCTTCTCCAAGGCCTCATGTCCAAAGCAGTGTTCTCCAGGGGTTCAGTGTCTGACAGCACAGAAAGCTCAAAAACCCAGAAGGTTTCTGGGATCCAGCGTGCCAGCACAGCGCTGGCTGTGACATTGCATGTAGGAGTCTTTTGTTCTGGAGATGGACGGTGGTAGGGGACAAACCCACACAGTCTCTCTCTGCTGGTCTTTTAGCTTGCTGTTTATTGCATGAGACGGTGGTAGAAGAGCAAGAGAGTGAGAGCAAGAGAGCAAGAGCGCGATTTCCCGTTTACAACACATTAAATCTTCTTCTATGTTGAATATTCTAATTTCCACTAGCCAACCTATTACAAGATACAAATTTTCTAATATTAGCATACAACCTATGGGAATAGTTCTATTACAGCTTTTCTTATCTCTAACTTTTCCTGCCATATGTGGAAGAGGATGTTTGCCTGCTTGCTTTGGCATTTGTGGCATTTGACATTGTCTAAACAAAGGAAGGAGGTTTTCTAAACAGTTACATTGTTCTTCTCAGCCACACAGTCGAAAATTGCTATCATCTCTATTTCACTCACAATTTCAACATCTTTTGCTAAATGTTCATATTCAAAAGTTCTTCCTAATTCATTGTTTCCAACAATTGCAGACCCTGCAGAGGGGTTCTGGCCGTGCTGGGGCTGTCCCCTCTGTGCTGGGGCTGTCCCCTCTGGGCTGTCCCCTGTGGGCTGGCTGTCCCCTGTGGGCTGGCTGTCCCCTGTGGGCTGGGGCTGTCCGCTGTGGGCTGGGGCTGTCCCCTGTGGGCTGGCTGTCCCCTCTGGGCTGTCCCCTGTGGGCTGGCTGTCCCCTGTGGGCTGGCTGTCCCCTGTGGGCTGTCGCTGACCCTGTGCTGTCCTTGCAGCTGCAGCTGAGGAGCAGCGAGCGGGCACTGGCGCTGGGAGCCGCCGTGGCCCGGCCCCGCAGCGCCTACTGGCACCACATCAGCCACAGCACGGGCCAGCTGCTGGGGCTGCCAGGTGAGGGACAGCGCTGGGGCTCACAGGGGAGGGGGCAGAGCCCTGAACCTGCCAGGGGAGGGGTCACTGCTCTGAACCTGGCAGGGGAGGGGACAGAGCCTGGGGCTGCCAGGGGGTGGCACTGAGCCTGGACACTGCTCTGCTCCATGGAGGTGACACTCATGGAGGTGACACTCACAGGGGTGACACTGAGCTTGAATGCTGCTCTGCTCCATGGGGGTGACACTCACAGGGGTGACACTGAGCTTGAATGCTGCTCTGCTCCATGGGGGTGACACTCATGGGGGTGCTCAGACCTCAGAGGAGCTGGGCCGAAGTCAGCACTGTTGGAGCTGTGTTTGTCTTCAGAAGTAAAAACCCCAACCAAAAAAAAAAAAAAAATTAAAATTAAAATTTCCTTAAAGGAAATCTTTTCCCTGGTTCTTTCTTGCCAACACTAGAGGGGGCAGGCAGCACATGGAAAGCTCCATCCAGAGCATCCCTTCATCCTGGTCAGAGCTGTTCCATGGGAAGAGTGGCACAATCTGTGCATTGATCCCACTGAGCTGATTTATTAAATCAGTAATTCAGCATGGAGCTGGCACGAGATAAACAGACTGCACGGTACAAACCACTTGTTTTGTATTTAGAAAAATATCTTGCTTGTTAGACTGGGAGAAGAGGATCTAAAAGAGCATTTTTACATTTTAAATGCAAGTCAGAACTTTGGGAAAAAAAATTCATTTTGCTTCTGTTCTGAAGGAAGTGGTAAAGAAAATCTGCATGGGTATTTCTGAGCTGGAGCAGCAGATCAAGCAGGGTTGGATGTAATTAATTAATTACTGGATCTGTATAAATCCCTGAGTGGGGTGCTGTGTTTAACTGGGGTTGTTCTGTTTTGTCCCTCTGGCTCTGTGAAGATGTTTCCAGCCCGGTGAAGCTCCATCGCACGGACACTTTTCCAACCTGCAGGTCAGAGCATTGATACAAATCCAGGAGGAGCTTTACAAACTCTGTCCTCTGACCAACTGCCCCAGTGGATGCCAGTGGTGATGACAACCTGGGATGGAAACACAGAGAAGTTCAGGTTGGATGAAAAATTCTTGCAATACAAAGGATTTTTTTAAACTTTGCCAGAAGCAGAAACTCTTCTGTGGATATTGGGGAGAGGAACCAAACCACCAAACCCTCTGGTGTAATTTTATATCTTACAGCTGGACAGAGAAGAAGTCACTCCCTAAACATTTCCCCCTGATTTTGTATGATAGGAATGTTGTAAATACGTGAGACTCCTGCTGTAGTGTGCTTGTTTTGTCTCCTGACACTGCTGGTTTGTGGCAATGCTTATCTTCAGTTATTCCCATTATTGTTACCCTGTTCCTCAAATCTGGAATGGTGGCCAGTTTGAAGCAGCTCTTGGATACAATTTTTCCTGTTTGAAGACTTGATTATTTCTTTTGAAAGACTCTCCTCTTTCCTGTATTTATTTCCATCTCTGTAAACATTGAAAATAATAAAAAAAAAAAGTCCCACGCAATTTGTGGTGTGGTGTTTTTTGTCATTCAATGAGCACAAACTGATTTTCAGGGCAAGGCAGGAGGTGCTGACTCCTCCATTCTGCACCAGGGTTCTGGGACCCTGCAGAAAGGATGGAGCTGAGCCAGAGCCCTGCTCCTACAGAGATTTCCTCATTCCCAGCAGGATTTCCCCTTTTTTCCCTTCAGTTTGTTTGGTTTTGGGGTAACCTGCTCCTCTCTGTGTGGGGATACTCAGGGTAGGGCAGAGCCTTGTCCCTGTGGTTTGAGCTCAGGATTTATTTATCCCTCCTCCCACTGAAATCCCCATTAACTTCTCTCACTTCAGCTGTCACATTTGAATTTATTCACTCCCAGGAAAAATATTTCTTTCCCTCACCTGTGGAGTGGGAAGGCAGTGATTAGCCCTGCAATCAGGAGATGCTGATCTCCATAGAAATCCTCTCCTTTCTGACATGAATGGGAATTATGCACCCTTAAACTGTGTTAGTTCCACTCCTTAGGCAGGCACTGTGCAGGGAGACAGGCAGCCAGAGGAAAAGGCTGCACTAATTTCAGAGTGCTTTGAATCAGGAGTCTGGAGGAATTAAATCTGCAGGGTTGGAGCAGGGGCAGAGCAAAGGAAGGGCCCTTGTCCTGGAGCTCTCCCACTCTGGAGATGCTGGAGCATCACTGCTCAAAGCAAGCCACCAATCTGCTCCAAGTTTGGGAAACAGATTAAAATAATAGATCAGATTAATCAGATTAAAATAATTGACCAGATTAACTCCTGTTTTAGTGCTGAAACCCTCACTGCTGAAATGCTGTTCCTTGTGCTCCCAGGGAGTGAGTGCCACTCCATTTTGTGTTGATTTCTCTGTCTCTGCCTTTGTGGATGTTGTTGTTGTTGCACTGGAAAACACAAAAGCCACTCAGATGTGTTTGACTGAGCAAACAATATAGAAATATAAATTAAATACAATTAAATATAATATAAATTATTCCAGAAGGTCCATCTACGTAAGCACACATAAATCTACTTCTTAAATATGTGCTGGAGGCTTTCCCCTGAGGAGACTGGAGCTGTGCAAATGTGTACCAGGAATTAATTACAAGGCAGGAAGAGGCTCTCATTGCATGGACTAGTAAAACAACTTGTGTGTAACCAAGAGGTGTCTGTGGGGTAGTGGGAGCTGGGCAGGGATTTCATGCAGTGTTTATTATCCTACCCAAAGGAAAGTGCAGGGTTTTGTTTGACTGGCATTTTCTATATGGAACAGCTATTTCTTTTCACAGCTCATATTTTAGACAAACAAAAATATTTTATCTCTGCTTTCCCAAGAGCCCTGGCATAATTTGTGCTGCAGAAAAAGCCATTTCTTCTTTTAGGAATTGCTGCTGAATATATTATTGAGGTTTGGGGTATTAAATATCACTGCCCTGCCTGTGTGTGAGCTGGAGATGAGTTCCTGAAAACTCCTCCTGTGCCCTTCTCTGCCTCTCACCTTTTCAGGGTTTTGCCCCAGCCCTGCTGCACCTCAGCCTTTCTCTGCTGTTTGGTTTAGGCTTGGTGCTGCAAAGATCCCTAAATGATGTGCAGGGAGAGGTTTAACCCAAATCTAAAACCCCATGAACAGTTTCCAGCCTGATTTACCCTGAGTCATGCTCTGATTTAACTCCCAGGAAATCAGGATCTGGATCCAGGCACGGTGTGTCTGCCTCCCTTGTGTTGGGGAGATTTGCTAACATGGATTTTAATTCAGGGTATTAAAGGGGAATTCAAGATCTGGGTGTTTAATGTGGGAATATCCAGTGGAAAAAGCCATCTGGGACACTGAGTGCAGTTTCTTACAGAGGCAAGAGGAGGCAGCACATGAGAAGGTTTTGGTCCAGAATATCCCTCCAGACCAGAACAAATCCTGAATTTCTGCCTCCAAAACTCCTGATACTACAAAGCTGTGGTTATTCCTGTTTTTCCAGGCTGGAGGAAAAAGGGAAATCCAGCAGTGGTTGCCAGAGACCCCCTTCCCTCCTGCCCCAGTGCTGATACTGCAATTTCCCAGCCCGTTCTTCCCCAAGTTCACAGCTCCCTAAATATCTTATCTAAATGGTTTCTTTGCTCGGAATATTTGCTTTCTGACTTGTCCACAATTTGAACATTGCATTAGGTAAAAGCAGGACACTGTCTGGAAACCAGTTCAGGACTGCAGAGCAAATTATTGCCACACAATTGCAGACTTGTTGCAGGTTTTTTCTTTCGAGTACAAAATTCACTGTTTCTGATAAAGAGGGGGAAGAGCATATTTAAAAATCAGGCACGTGGTGTTCCCACCTGGCTGAGCAAATGGGAGGAGGATTGGAAAAATCGAATTTGGATTGTAATGATGGGTGCACCAAAAGGCAGTGAGGAGCAGAGCACAGAACTTCAGGGGAGATTTGTCAGCTCTGATTTTAGAGTGCCTGGATTTGCTGTGTGGATAAAATGCAGACTTCATTTTCCACTGGGCTAAATTCAACATCTGCTCACCAAGCTCATTTTTTAAAAACAAATCTAAGTGGAGTAAAATAATATCTTCTGCTAGCACCTTTGAGGAGAAGGTGTTTATATTCCTTGCAGTATGATGTGGGAATAAATTGAGTGTGAGGTTTAAAATATTTTGCTTTCTTCTTTTCCTGAGCATCTGTGGCACTTTGCCACAGCTGAAATGATCTTAAAATCGTCTCAGTTTCAGGCACTGAAACCTGCTTGGCTGTTTTTTGCCCCTTGCCTCGATGCAAAGTGTCAGAAGACAAGGCTGGAGCTTCTGGGGAGTGCCAGCATTTCTCAGGGAGGTCATTTGGGGAGGAGAGATCCCATGGCAGAATTCCCCTCCTGCTCCCAGATCTTCTGGCACCTTTTCAGCACATGGCTCTGAGTTTATCTGCTCTTGTTTATGCTACAAAAGCAGAGGGGACATGAGGTGGGGAAGAATATCCTGTGTTTTTTTTGCAAATGTTCACTACATTAAAGTGCTTTTTCTCAGCACTTTATCTTCAGAGCGTGCACAGCCTCAGAAGGAAAACATCCCCTGTGTGTATACGAGTGGAATGAAGATTATTCTGATTATCCAGGTGCCTATTTGTACTCCTAAGTGACCCATTTATTTTAAGGACAGGCTCTAGCATGCACTGAGCACACATTTGCATGGTGGAATGTGTTCCTGTGCTTCCTTGCAGAGCTTTCCTG
This sequence comes from Alethe castanea, assembly GCA_024734035.1. NCBI lineage: Eukaryota > Metazoa > Chordata > Aves > Passeriformes > Muscicapidae > Alethe > Alethe castanea. The sequence goes on from JANRGV010000048.1 coordinate 2,047,272, forward strand.
GGCTCTGCAGATATTCCTGAGCACTGGGGCCAGTGCCTGGGGCTGGATTCTGCAGCAGGAATTCCTGGGGCAGCTCCACCACATGATGCTGGGAAAGTTTTTGGGGGATTAGAGATGACAGAAGTTAGGATGTTGCCTTGCAAAAACCATTTTTAGCTATTTTTGCTGGACTGTGCAGAGGAAATCCTGTGAATCCCTGCACACAGTTGAATACCCCAATGGAATTTAGGAATAATTTATTCCCAATTTAGGAATAAAGCAGAAACTCAGTGATCACCTCCAGTGGTGCTGCCCAGAGTGGGGTTTTAATTGCAGATGTTCTGTGGCTGAAATACTTCAAAGAATCTGTGGTGGCTGATGAAAACCAGGTGGTGTTTGTTAGAATTTTTGTAAACCTTGTCCTGCTTGTGTCTTTCCAAGTTTTCCTGCAGCCAGTGAGAAAAAACGATTTCAGCCTGCAGCACGAGGGACACTGGATTGCCTTGCTAATTTTCCTTTCAGAAATAGAGGAATATTAATATAATGCAGTTAATTTGGTCTGTCCCCTCACTGAGGAATGAGAGACACATCTAAGAATCAGAGGGGGTAATACAGGTGTGCTCCAAGGATGTGCAGGTGCAATAATGTCATTTTTGTTGTGATTTTAGTCAAGATGTGCCTGATGCAATTCTTTCACCATAATTTTAGTAAATTTTTTTTGGTTGAAATAGAAATAAGCTGAGTCTGATCTATGGCAGCATTTCCATGGCTTTATTCTCCTCCACTAGAAAGTTTCACATACAGTGAAGTAAAGGAAAAAAAAGTATCTTGTTTTTTTTTTTTTTCCTTAACTTTCTAATTTCCTGCTCCTTCCTCAGCCTTTGCAATAACATCTCCCCAAGTCAAGCCTTGATTAATTCAATGAATTACAGCAGAACTGGAGCTGTCAGGAGGTTGCCAGTGTGTTTTGATTGATATTCAATTACTTTTCATGTAAACACCAATGATTTTAATGTCCTTATGCTCGAAGTTATTTATGAAACACATTTCCTGCAGGAAGAGCTGGGGTTGGTGCTGCTGGGCTGTCACACCCATGGCACAGGGGTGGTTGGGGTGAAATGTGCTCCAGCACTTGGGGATTTCCTCAGCAAAAGGACAAGGGACAGAAAAATCCTTGAGCTGTGTCCATCAGATTCTCCTGTTGGTGCTGCCCAGGGTAAAAACCCACCCTGAATTCAGCTTTTTTCATTCCCTCTGCTCCCCATCAAGGGTTTGTGCATCCCTCTGATCCTGCCTGTGCTTTTTACCTGGCCTATGGATTTTTTTTTTAAACAAAAAAAAAAAAGAGCAGAGATGAGCCCTGAGCTGGCTGTGGAGTCCTGATTGCCATCACTGAGCAATTCTCAGAATAATTCCAGCAAGGATCCCACACTGACCTTCAAGGACTCTGCTCTAAGGGCTCTCAGTGCCCAGGCAACTCTTCCTTCTGAAAACCCCACCCCAGGGAGAGCCTTGCAAATGTTCATTTAGCACTCGAGAAAGAGGCTGAAGATGGTCGAATCTGGTGAACCATTTTCCAAGGTGTCATCAAAATGTCAGTTATTAATAAAATCTCAATTAATTCCTGACCTCACACTCGTAATAAGCAGAGTGATCAGGAATGCTCCTGCAGTGTAAGGGAAGGCTGGGATGTTCTGCACTGGTGGATTTTAGTTTTGTTTTTTCCTTAATGAGCTCTGTTTAAATCTTTAATGAGCTCAGGTGTTGCCAGCTTTATCATCCTTTGCTGGTCAGGTTTGGTGTGAAATAATCTGTGTGCTACAGAGCTAAAAAAAACAAAGGAATTTCCACAAGGCAAGATCACCACAGGATGGGTTTTTGAGAGACTTTGGCAAAAAGGAGTTCCCCATCTTCCCAGGGAATTCCTAAAATCCCTCTGGAATCTCCAGCTGCTTCCTAGGTTAACCCTCAAGTTCATATTTCTTACTCAAAAGATTACTCTCTAAATAGATTATTTTGCAATTAAAAACACTTTATACAGCTCTGGGATTAACCCACTGGTGCATTACATGAGTTTGTTGGATAGCCTGGAATTCTTAATCATCACAAACCTTGGAGGAGAGATTTTAGACTTGATTTGGAAAGAAAAGAAGCTGAAGGATTTCATTTCTAAGTAGCTCCTGACTTTTTTGTTTGAGATTTTTTTTTTTTTCTCCCAGAACAAAGGGCAGGTGACCCTGAATAGATCCAGGGGACTGAGGAATTCAAACACCCCCAAACATCTGGGTGTCACCTGCCTGATCAGATTGTTTCCTTTTTATTCCCATATTTCATGAATTAGAAAGCTGTGTACAAACGTGGATTTAATGGAGATTTAACAGCACCAGCAATTAAATGCAAATGCTTTTTTTGAGTGCAATGTTACATCCTTAATGAGTGGTTTAGGTTTAGGAGCCATCAGCTGGAGTGGAAATCTCAGATCTAGCACAGGTGGGCACAGGGCTCCTCTGAAGCCTGAGCTTGGAATGGGCTGAGGGAGATAAATTCCAAATTAATCCCATTAGGTTTTACAGCCAGAATTGGAGATTTGTGGGTTGGGTCACACTGAGGCTGAGTTTTCACCTCCTCTGAGCCTTCATTTGTTGATCTCTCAGGTGCAGGTGACTTTTCTTGGCAATTGCTTCGTTGTTGTTCAGCTCAGAATCTGATTTTAAAGCTCCAAGCCAGTGAAAACCTGCAGATTGCCATCAAAATAAATGCAAATATTTGAGGAGGGCAGCTGGGTGAAAACAGAATTCCTGGGCTGAAGGCACACGAAGCTGTACATGCCCCAGGCTAATCCATCACCCTGACTCGGGATCAGCTCTCAGATTATTCCACAGCCAGGGAATCAATATTGTAAAACTGAGGGAAAATCTGCTGCTAACAAGAAATGGCCCCCAAAAAAGGAGCAGCTGCTCAGGCACCAGGGATTTTAGGAAGGCAGTGACAATCCAAATGTCACCAGTTAAGTTTGTTGGATATTTTAAACTGAATTTAGGGTTTTGATGAGGAGGTTCCCAGACCAAGACTTGCCTGAGAGAATTCACTCACTGGGGCCAAGGGGCTGCATCTGAGGCAGGAAAATGGAATTACTGCAGAAGCCAAATGAGCTCTCTGGTGTGCCATAGCTATGGGCATGTCATTAACTGGCAGAGTTTCAATATTCTATCCACCCAAAAGGTTAAAAAATGATTTGTTTAACACAAATGTGTTTGCTGAACTCGATAGCCCAAACATTGGGGTGTTTGAAACAAAACCAAGGGCGGCCACAACCTCTCTTAATCCCAAAATGTTTTGTTTCTAAACCTCCTCCTGTTGCATCTTTTGAGTGCTAAAGTGTTTTTTTCTCTTAAAAACACTTTAAAAGATTTAGAGGCAAAGTGCTGTAGTTGAAATAAAATTGTTTTCAGCTTCCCTGCTTGTTTGATGCCTGGAAATGTGTCCCTCCAGCCACAGCTTTAATTAAGGTGCTGCTCCAGAGGAACACATTTCCAGGGAATGTCACTGGAGCCAAGGAGTTTCAGGCTCCTGGATTGCCTTGATTTCATGAAAGGGACCAATTTGTGTGAAAATTAACTTAATCTGCAAACGAATACTCCTTAAAACAGGGAAATCAGGGCTGGGGTGGCTCTGAAAAAGTGAGAGAAAGGACAAATTGGGTTTGAGCAGTGCCATTCTGCCAGAATTTTGGAATGGATGTCTTAAAGATTTACAGAATTTTGGAGTGGATACCTTAAAGATTGCAGAATTTTGGAATGAATACCTCAAAGATTACAGAATTTTGGAATGGATACCTCAAAGATTACAGAATTCCCAGCTTCTGAATGGCTCAGGACTGGATGTGCTGCTGCAAGGAAAAGAAAATTTGCAATGCCCACTCAGGGCTGTCATTAAATCCAAAGGGAATATCCAAGTGCTGTCATTCCCCCAGCACTGAGAGTTTGTGGGGGAATTTCAAATTTCGTGCACTGATCCCACAGCAGCTGCCAGGCTGCTTTTGGGACCTGACAGCTGCAGGAAATGTCTAAAACAAATATAAACAAATAGAAAATAATAGCAAGGAATACTGGTCCCAAAATGGAGGAGGGGATTTTATATAACTTTTAATTGACTGGGAAAAAAAAAAATCCAAGATCCTGAATCTCCTGGCATGATTTCCTTTTCTCCTTTCATGTACTCTGAGAAACAATCAAATCTGTGCCTGTAAACCACAGAGGAATTTCCTCACTGGCAGTCAAGGTCCCAATAAAATAAAATAAAATAAAATAAAATAAAATAAAATAAAATAAAATCTGCTTGGTTTAACAGCTCATAAATCTATTTTTCCTCCCACTGTAGTGGTGTTTCAAGGTAAGATCTGGCTGGTTGGAGAGAAGAAAAACCCCAAAAGAGCAAACCTCACACTGCTCTGTGGAGTTATTTTAAATTAATACATCTCCTAAAATATATATTTGAAGTGCTGAGTGTATTCTGTCTACCAATATTTAAATGCCAAGAATTTATATATATATAAACACACATATATATAATTTTTTTTGCCAAATTCTTGGCAGTTTTCAGCTGTGTCCTGTTGAGTAAATCATTTGGAATTGTTGCTGCAAAGCTGGAGTGCACTGATTTAAATAATGCTCAGTGTTTGTTTGCAAAGCTCTCTGTTTCATTTCCATTTCAAATGAAATTATTATGCAGAGTTAACTGGTAAAGCTTGAGTGGATTAAAGAAAAACTAATGATAAATTAGAGTTTGAATCACAGGGACTTTCAGCCTCCAATCCCATCAATTGCCCACGTGGAGTTTGTTTTATTCCTGCAGACAAATGCATTTAACACTCTGACAAGTTCCATTTCCCCCCAGCTTTATTACACAAATCACTTATTAAAAGGAAAAAAATGCCAAATTCCTCCAGCTCTCAACTCTAAGCCTGATTTTGAGGGGAAACACAAAGGAATTAGCAAAAAATCCAATGTTTGGGTTTGATGTGGCACCAGAAATCTCCTTTGTCCCTGCCCCAGTTTGTCCCCAGCACTCAGGGCCATCACTTTTGAATTAGAATCCAGAACTTCTTGTGGCAGATTTAAATTTTTTATTTAAAAGTCCTTTTCTTAAGGAAGAGTTCAGCAGAACACAGTGGAAGATGCTTTTAGTTCATTTACCATAACATTTTAAACATTTGCATTAGAATTAAGGCTAAAAAAATAATGAAAATGTATAAATTTCTATTATTAATATATATTTTTCTCTATATATTTCCATATGATTAATATATAGCATATACAGGGCATGTAGAGAGTGTTTTAGGTGAACTTTTTGGGTTGTTTTTTTCTCCCTGGATGTTCCACAATTGGCTATAAAAGAATTCTAATAGAAAATACAGATAAATGCTAAAATTGCTTCCACAGCAAGCATAAAATGAATCTAAATACATGTGACAGTCAATTTTCTGACTTATTTCTGTATGGGGAAAAGATGATAAGAGGCATAAAATGGACAAATACTTTCTAAATGGTGAAATTATCAATTTTAGAGAGTGAACAGTCAGGAAGGCTTGGGAATTGATAAGAAACTGTTCCATGAGTAGAAATTGGAGGCTTTTTAAAAAATTGATCAAGTGTTTCTGTCTTTTATGTAAAAGATACAAAAAAAAAGAAAGAAAGAAATATGAAAACCTGGCAATTTCCAGGGATAGGGGGAGGGCTTTATTCACTGTGATATTGTGGAAATCAAAATTTAATGCCTTCAAAATGGCTGCATGATTTATTTCTTTATTTCTGGCTTGATGCAGGGACAGCCCCTAAAAGCCAGGACCATTTTTAGAGGTATTTTGGTAGAATTCTTGGGCATTCAGGGAGTGAAAAATATAGAAATGATGAGATGTTCACGTTCAAGACTAAATTGGATGAGTTAAACCTTTCCAATATTGAACTTAAGAATTAAAAAAAAAAAAAAAAACAAAAAAAAAAAAAAAAAAAGGAAGACAGTTGATGGAGTTGGATGGAAAATATATAAAATAAATCTTTTTATTTTAACACCCCGTCCTTTGTCCTGAGCAGCTCAGCTCTCCCCACCCACCCTGGAATTGATTTGTGCTCCTGCCATGGAGCTGGGGGATCATTTCCTTGGGTTATTTGTGCAGTTTTTAGAAAAAACAGCGTTTTTCCTAAATTAAAAACCCTTTGGAGCTCCTACAATCTAAAATTACCTCTAAGGTGATGCTTCCCTTAAAGACTCAATTTGTAGGAACAACCTCCTGCTCCTGGATCATTTCCTCCTCCTCTGCTGAGCTGTCAGGGCCCAACAAAACAAACCCAAAATCCTTTTCAGAGGTTTGGAAATGAACAGAGCCTCCCTGACCCCGTTGTGTGCTGGGATAAAGCACAGAGCATGATTTGAGACATTTGTTTGTGGCAGCACAGTTGTTGCTGTAAGGGGAAATAATGACCTGGGAGATGTAATTATGTGGGGTGTTAAAAAAAAAAAAAATCAGTTTTTTCAGGATTCCTGCATTCAGTAGAGAGATAAAAGAGATTTTTTTGCTCTTTTATCACTCCACTGCCACTCCTGCAGTGTTGCCTTGGAATAAATTCAGCTCAGGTTCTTTTTGTGGCTCTGGGGGTGGGCAGAGGAGAGAATGGGATAAACACAGCAGGACTGAGGAATAAACCACATTTCCCAAGCTTTAACATTGTTTAATTAGTACCTGAAGGAGCTGGAAAAGATGGAGAGAGATTAAATCCAAAGGATGGAGAGCAGGATACAGGGAATGGCTTCCCTGCCAGAGGGCAGAGTTGGGTTGGGTGGGATTTTGGGAAGGAATTCTTCACTCTGGATCCCTGGAAGTGTCCAAGGCCAGGCTGGACATTGGGGTTTGGAGCAAACTGGGACAGTGGAAAATGTCCCTGCCGTGGCAGGGTGGAAAAAGGCAATATTTTCATGCTTGTGATTCAAACACTGAGAGATAAATTGATTTTTTAAAATTGTGTTTTATGAATTTTAGTTTGCATTCGGGTTGGGATGTGATCCATGAGTTTATTTCCAGAGCTGGATGTGTTTGTGGAAGGAAAACTGGAGTTTAAATAATCTAAGGGAGAATTGAGTTAAAATATCTCATGTAGTACTAGATAAAATTTGATATAATGGAAGTATTTTAGTGGAATTCGTTATGTGAGGAGCACGGTTCTCATTGTCAGGATAAATGGAAAATCCTGCTGGATCTTATGGAGATGCTCTCTCCTATTCCTTCAGAAAATTGTATTTCTTACACCTCTGGAGACTCACTCATTATTTCCTTACCTTATTAAAGCCTCCAAAACACCATTTATTCATCAGCTCCCAGCCAGGTGGGGAATCCAACAATCCCCCAATTTACTCTGAGGGAAAGATGCATATCCAGCCTTAATTCCCAGTTTGAGATCTGCAGGAATGGCTGGAGCAAAGAACACCCCATTCATTTTTCCAGCCCTGCTTCCGAGCCCTGGCCAAGCCCTAATTTCTTTTCTGCCCTCCACACTTGGCTGCATCAAAAGAGTTTTGAACCTTTGTTTTTAAACACATTTTATCTGATGTCAGGCTTGGGTTGTGTCAGCTCCACTTA
>JANRGV010000048.1:2057284-2067753 GCA_024734035.1 Alethe castanea
ATTTATTATATTAGTATAATTCTATATAACATATTAGAATATATAATATATTATGTAAAATTTTTATAGATTATATAGATTATATAGATTATATAGATTATATAGATTACAAGGTAGTGATATAAATAATAATGATTCTAAATTATGGAAAAGCTGATACATATCTGAAAATAAATGGGATGTGCACTGAGGAAGTTGTTGACTTTTTTCTCTTTGCTTTGTGCAGAATTCTTTATAGATAATGCCAATCCTAGAAATAAATAGTTCCTTTCCTTTTTGCATTTCCTAATTTTAATTTTTCCTCCCCAAAAAAAGTTTGCTTTTTGGCCAAAAAGTTTTAGCTGGGGTAGGCATGGGTATAAAACTCATAAAAAAGGGATTTACTAAATAAATGTTTTAATTCTGGAGTGCACTCCCAAGGTGCATTTTACAAAGTTTTTTCCAAGTGATCTTCAAACAGAACCTTGTAAATGTTGGGATTTTGCTCTCTTGGAATCATCTCCTCACAAAGTGTTGCCACCAAAATGAGTGAGCCCAGCAGGAATCAGTGTGTTTGAAATTCAGCCTCTCCCAGTGCTGTGGTACAAATGATTTGGGCATTTCCCTTCAGATCAGCCTCTTCAGCACAGGGAGTTTGTCACCTTTCAGTGACATAAATCAATTTCTTTCAGTGGCATGAAAAGTTTGTGAATCCCTCCAGGGGGAAATTCCAGTTGGACAATCACAAACCAGCTCCCCTGGCTCCATTACAAATCTCTCACCCCTCATGACAGGCACCTGAAATTTGCATTTTCAAATTCAGCCTCTCAGCAACGTGCCAAAATCAGCCCTGAGTTAAAAAAAAAAAATCCCTAAAAATCCTGAGTCTGCTGCTTTGAAATTATTTGTAATGGCTTTGCAGCTCTTCGGGATCTATTTAGTTTTAAATGAAACTTGACATTTACATCATATCAGTATTTGGGTTGTACACAGCCAGAACAAGAGAAGCTACAACCCTCCAATCATCTGCAGAACAGCAAATTGGAATTATTTATGAGAAAAAATGTAATATTTCATTTTCATATTTTCAATTAAACTGGATTGAAAGCAAAGCTGTCCAGATCAATGCAGGGAAAAGAAAGATACAGACTTGAGTTTTAAAAGCCCTGAAATGAAACCTTTCATGTATTTTATTCCTTTGTGTGTGTCATTGGGGTTTTTCATACTCCGGTAGAAAATGCAAACAAGGCAGAAAAACCCTGAACAAAACAGGAGAAATTGAGAAATTGAACTTTTATTGGAACTATTATGAAAATATTTAGCATCTTTAGCTCAATCCATTTGCAATTAATATATCAATATGTACTATACTCCTAAAAGTCCTTTTGGAGTATAAAGGGTGGTTTGCATTTAATTTCTGCCTCCTGCCATTGGTGTGGAGCAGAGTCCCCTCAAACCTGAGCCCTGCCACAACTTCCCTCTCTTACCAAACCCTTCCCTCCTCTGGCTGCACTTTTTAATTAAAACAAAAAAAACCAAAAAACACATGGCATTTGAACAATCCTTTATTTGCTCGATTTGGAGAGTTCTGAACCCGAGTTAAATGTCAGGGAGTTCATCCCAGTGTTTGACTTTCATTTTCTGTTCCATATTCATCCCCTTTGGGATCCCTTTTGGGTTCATTCCTCATCTCCTGCTCCCCACTGCTCGCACACATCCGAGCTGGCATTATTTCATCTCTCAATGATGAATTTAAACCTTGCCCTGCTCTTTCCAGGCTGCTTCCCCTGGCACACAAATTCACCTGCCAGCCCCTGGCTCTGCCCAGTGTGCCCAAATTCCACGCAGACACCTCGGCTCTGGAGCAGCTGAACCCATGGAAATGGGGCTGGAAAACATCTCCCATCCTTGGGGCAGCATCCTCCTTTCTCCAGGCCAGGAGCAAAGCTGGAATTGTTGAGATTTCTTCTTCCACTCCTGTGCCTGAGACGCTGAGCTCTGGGATCTCAGAATCCCGGGGTGTTTTGGGATGGGAGGGAGCCCCAAGCTCATCCCTGCACACCTCCCCCTGTCCCAGGCTGCTCCAGCCCCAGCTCCAGCCTTGGGCACTGCCAGGGACCCAGGAGCTTCTCTGGGAATTCCATCGAGCCAGGAATTCCTTCCCAATATCCATCCTAAATTTCCCCTCTGTCACTTTGAAATCCTCAGTGCTTTAAGTGTGAGGGCAGTCGGACAAAAATTCCACTAACCTGATATTTTTTACCTTTTTCTCAAACACGTGGCTTTTTTTTTTATTTTTTTTCTGGTGGCAGGAACAGGAGAGAAACCTTCTGAGGGTGTTTGCCAGTATTGGCTCAGCCCAGCTCCAGCTGGGGCTGTTCTGAGTTTCCCTGTGTTTTTTAACACCAAAGCAGCCCACAGCCATTGGAATAATTCCCAAATTCTGGAGGGATCCTGACCGTCCCCCCTCCCCCTGTTTCTCTCCATCCTTCTGGTTCTGAACTCAACCACTCTTTGTGACCAGTTTGATTTTGCTCACAGCAATTATATGAACAAGGCTAAAAACAGCCTCATTTTTTATGGATTGATGGAATCCCAGAATATCCTGAGCTCTTCCAGCCCAGCTCCTGGCCCTGCCACACCCCAACAACCCCACCCTGCCCAAACCCTCCTGCAGCTCCTGGGGGAGGAAGCTTTTCCCAAAATCCAGCCCAAACTCCCTGACAGATCCCTCGATGAGGTTTCCATCACCTGGGGAACTTGAACTCCTCTAATCCTGACCTAGAGCTCCCAAAGCTGGGCTTTAGCTCCCCTTCAGGGGACACCAGCTGAGATGGAACCACTTCAGTTCTGCTTTTACAAACGTTTTGCTTTAAAAAGGAAAAATAACAGCCTCAGTTTGCATCACAATTTTTCTGAGCAATGAGATGGATCATTCTTTATTCCAATGAATACCCAGCCTGAGGGTTTTACCTCCTGAAATAATTTTTTACTTAATACCAAGCACCCATAAATAATACTTTTCATATTCCCACTAGTATATCATTTGTATACTAATTTTCCAATGATGCAGACCTGGACTCACTCTTAAAGCTGTTAGGGGGCAGCTGCTGGCTTTAAATTTAGATCTTATTTTTTTAATTTGCTCCTAGACTTACTCATAATCATAATTTCCTGTTGCTCACTCAGGTTCCCAGCAGTGCTCCTGGATATTTTGCTGCACTTTCACAGCCACTTTATGATGAAGAGAGAAACATTAAAATGGATGTTTTCTATTATCCAAGGATTTCTTTTGGCAAACATTCCCTGTAAAGCTCCAGATTTTCTGCAGGGGTCTGTGTAGCAACTCAAAACCGAGCTCTGCTCTGCATTGATTTTCTTCTGTAAATCAGAATGTCCTCCTGTAGTGCATAATCACAGCTAATTCCATGAATTCATTTAAAGGATCACCATAGCCCAGATTTTTTTGCCAGGCACTGTGGAGTTCCTGCTGTTCAGATTTTTAACTTGTCACATTTGCTTTATTTACTTTGTAACGGGTTAATGTCAAAAACCTGGGATTTTTTTCCCCACTGAATCAATGATTTTGGAGGTTGTGCCCTGCCGACCCTTTGGTGGGCAGAGCCACGGTGAGGGGTGGGAATAACCCCAAAAAATTCCTGTATCAATTCACTGGGTTCTGACAGAACCATTCTTAAATCCTGTAAAATTTCATCGAGACTTGGATTACAGAAATGGAGTTACATGGGAGGATTTAAAATTTCATTTAGCAGCTTGATTATCACTTAGCATTCCCTAGGACTGCATTCACTGATAAATTCATGATACATTCTCAGAACCAACCCCCAAAATTTGTTGCTATTCTTTTCTGCTCCTTCTCTTCTGAAAGAGGTTAAATTTGAGCTGTTATGGCAGTTAGGGAGAGAAAAAAAAAAAGCAGTTTATAAGTACTGTGCTAAAAGCAATAACATTTGATTTGCAATAAAGTATATTGTATGAAAGTTTCTGTATTATTGGATTCCAGCCCCTGGATTAGTGACTATTCACCTCATCTTTCCCACCCCATAGGGAAAAATCATTGACAACTGAAGTATTTTGATTTGTGCTGTTTAGGCAGTCTGGGCAGGAATGCTCTGAGCACAGAGTGCTTGTGCTGGCTGATACTGATGTCCTCAGAAAAAAAAAATCTGCTCTGGGAGAGAGAGGACTTCACATTCCTTTGGTTTAAAGTCTGTTTATGAACATATTTTTTATAGATTCTCATGATTCACTATGTGTGTGGCCTAACTCATATCCTTTCAATCTGTCTAATAAGTAAATTTAACATAAATTTAGCAAGGACAAAGCTGTATTTATGACTGTGATTAATAAGTTCCAGTGGTATAAACCCTCCCAGGTCTCTCAGTCACAGCACTCAATCTGTGCATGTAAAATTTTGATTTTATTTACTGCTATTTCAGTATTTTGCTGCGTGTTTCAAACTCCTCAGGCACAGAAAGTGTGAAGTCTGCACGACCTTTTAAAATAATTGCATTATCCCGAGGTGAGAGGTTGTAGGACTGGCATCTCCAGAAGGAATTCCTTCCATCCTAAAAGAATATGGACAAATCTACCTCTAGAAATGTTTTTTTGTTGTTGTTTTCTTTTCCTTTTTCCATTGACTGTAGAGCACCTTCCCTTTGCTCTGTGCTTTTCTTCACTGGTGCAAATGACTGAATGAAGGAAAATAATAAATTCTCACATTATTTTTTTTCTGTTGCCCAGAACTGTTTAGAATTTAATGTGTTTTCAGCAGCTCTGCAGGCAGCTGAAAGTGGATTTTTAGAGCTCCACACTGGTGCTCTTTGGCCCTCCTAAAACCCCTCCAATGACCTGCCCCAAACCAAAACTCACCACATTAAAAACAAAGCTTTGAATGCAGGATGGGCTTAAAATCTGTGCTCAGAGAGGCACCAGCCCCTTCCCTGCCCACCAAGCACAGAAATGCCTTGGAGATGTGAAAATTAAAAGATTTTGCATCTTGGTCCTTTTCTCATCCTGATCCCCCTAAAATTTCTACCAAGTTGTCAAGGATTTGTTGTCCCCTTAGGAAAATGAGGAGAATTCTGGTTTGATTCCCAAGTGCAGTGTGGGGTGTCTCCATGCACTCAGCTACCTCCTGATTTTATTTTTTTTCCCTTCGATGCCTGATTTGGAATCTTGCCTTGAGTGTTTCTATTCAGAAAATTCAATTTCTCTGAGGAGCTGCAGGGGGTTTTCACCTCAATATTTGCTTTGGTTCCTGGATTAACTCTCCAAACCCTCCAATATTTTAACAAAGTTCTCAATCTAGTCTAAATCTGTCTCTTGTTCATCCTTGTTAATCATCCCCAATTAGCAAATTGTGCTCAAAAAACATTTATTTTTTTCCCCCAGCCCTAATGCTGAAAAGAGCCTTGAAGAACCTTGAATTTTCCCCTGCAAAGTTGTGCTGCACTCTGGGGATGTGGATGAGGAAATATTTGATGAAATCCAGACTTGGACTTCGATGGGTTCCTCAGGAAATGTTTCACAATGGGAATTCTTTTATCCTGCCATGATGGCAGAGAAAATGGGATCATGGGATTTTCAGAATTAAGGAAAACACAATCAAGCAATATTTTTATTTCCAAAGCTTTAGATGACACACAAGTGATTCTGAAAGCACATCCCAAGCAATTTGAATAAGTCATGAAATCACATCCACAAATAAAATTATTTTCCAGGACAGAATCACTGGCTGCTCATAACATGGAGAGTTTAATTGACACGACCTTGATCACACATACATGAAAATTGTAGGGAAATGGTCAGTATGAAAGCAGAGAACTTAATTTTTTTCCCTTTTTAAAAAAATTCTAGCAAGGCTGTATTGAAATCAAGCAGCCAATGTGCACACTGAGAAGTAGAGGATTATTCCTGAAAAAAATGTATCAACCAGTGGGGCAGAAAGGTTGATAGGAGTTATTTACCCTTCCCATGCTGGCTGTGAAAATTGCAGCTCATTTTCATACAAAAGCATGGAAAGTGCTTGAAATCAGTTTAATCTGCAAGAAACAACAGAGCAACAAAAGCTTTTTAGGCAAGCAGCTTTTATTCCACCACAAAGCTGCAGAGCAAAGACAGGGGTGATGAGCTGCCAGATGGATGCAGTGAAGAACCCATCGTTGGCTCAGGTGTAAAAATAAAAGACATTTAAAGAAAAAGCTCTCCAGGATGTGCTGGAAAATCAGAATTTCAGGGTGAGGAGCAGTTTTCAGGCCAGTGGGATCAGAGAACAAACCCTTAATTTTGGATGGGATCAGAGAGCATTTAAGGTGAAGACAGGAATGTTGGCAACCATGTCAGTGTTTGAGAAAAAACCAAAGGATTTCTTCTGTTCTGGTGTATTGATCCATTAAAATATATATATATATATGAGATAAATTTGTAATCACTGTGATTTTCTTCAGTCTTCCAAGTGCTTTCTTCTTCCCTGTTTTTAAGCAGTTTAATTTAAAATGCAATTACCACCAACACAGATAACTGAAAGAATAGGTATTTCTCCTATTTTTTATTGAGTTTGTTTTAAATTAACACCATTTAATCCATATTTTCCTGTTTAGATTTTCCTCTCTGAGAAGCTGAGCAGAAAATGCTGTTTGTTATTTATGAGGTCTCTCCTTTTGCTGACAGACAGCTGGGGAGAAGGTGCCATTTTTTATTGGCTTTGAGAGATGAAATATGAAACAAGTGCTGGCTCATCCTTGAGCTCCCCACCTGACCTCTGCTCAATTGTTAGATGTCAGCAAGTTAAAATAAATAATATAAAATACATCATATAATTAGACAAATTTGTCAGACCAGCCTTGTTGACTAGTAAAAAGGACAAACTCTTCCTTCCACAAATCAAATCCTGAAGCCATAAAACCCTGAAGGGTAAATCCTGGAGTCCTTGGGAAGGGTTGTGTAGAAGAGAATTTATTTTGGGGTTTTTTTCTCTCAGAGGATTAGCAAAGGGACTTCAGTAGGAATTACTGGTGTGTGTTGTATGTACAGTAGGGGAAAAACAGAGGAAAATAACAAATATTAGCTATTAAATTAAAAGAAGAGCATCTGATTGAATGCCTGCATAAGGAATAATTAATGTTCTGTCTTTTTGGTGGATCTTCAGGAAGCAGAGATGGTAAAACAGTTTTCAAAGCTGGAATTTGGCCAGTTTTGCTATCCCCATGTCTTGGTGCACAGATGGTTGAAGCTGGGACTGTTTTTGAAGGTGAAAATTGTCTTGGAGATTGAAATGCTCCTTGAAACATCCCCTTCAATGGGAAAAGAGCACTTGAAGCAGATTTATTTTGGGGGAAATGATGTGATTTTTCAAACAGCTGAGTCGGTGCTAAGGACTCTGGGGCTTAAAGCTCTCCTGAGTGAGTGTGACCTCCTGGAAAACTTGTAATAAAAACTTTTCCCTTCTCCACATAACCAGTGTGAACCAGGCTGGAAATGTCAGCTCCTCTGAGCTGAAGGAAGAAAAAGGCAATTGGGTAATTTAACTGGTTTCATATTTTTTGACTGGCTCAGGTCTTAAACCTTTTAAGTGAAACTGGAGCAGCTTGATGGTGCTGCAGGAAACCCAAATGGAACTTGTCAAACGGACTGGCTTCAGCATGAAATTGTGTTTAAGGGTTCTAAACAAAACTTGTAGAAAATTCCCACAGCAGTTAGCACAAAGCCAAAGCAGCTATTACCTATTTTAAGGCATGGGTAAGGGATATTCTAGTGTGTTAAAACACACTTTGTAAAAATTTGATTCCAGGAGAGGTGAATAAGAAAAGAGATAAAATTGCAGAGGTCTGCCAAATGCAGGCTGTGTTTTCTGAGTGATGATGACTTTGTTTCAGACCACTCCAAATTCAAAATCACTGCATGAGGTCAATGAAAAGATCTTTCTCATTTTCATAATCATAGAGTAAGATTGTAGAAGATGTTAAAGATCATCCAGTTCCAGCTAACAGTCTTTTACACACACAAAATTCAATTCACAGCCCAGAAAAATTCTGGTTTTTCCATTTCCCAGCCTTGAAGGGCCCAGCAAGGACTCACTGCCCTTGGCAATACCCAGAGTCTCCTTTTTCATATTGAGGAACAACACTGATTTTCAGTGTATAAAATGCAAATATTTTCCTGTAAAACTAAGCTTCTCTCCAAAGAGTTCAACATTTTTCCTTGGCACTTCTGTGTTGCCCAGTTTCCATTTTAAGGAGCACCAGGGGCAGATGATGAAGTGAATTTGGTGATTATTTCATTATTTCATTATTTCAAGCAGTGCCACTCCACGTGGGCTGATAACAAATGAGTGACACCAAACAGGGTCACTTTGAGTTTAGTGAACCCAAATTGCCAATTTTCACCTTTCCAAGAGCAAATGAACGTGATCTCCGTGCACCTGACACGTTAAAATAATAAAAAATAAAAAAGAATATTCTGAAGTGTGATGAAAAATCTCCTCTCTAGCCCAAAGCTGTGCTCCTTTTACCTCGGGATGTTTTCAGCAGGGTTGAGTTCTGTTTGATATTCAGCCTCTGGATGAAATGTGACTGTAATGAAATCAGGAGCACAATTTCAAATGCAGTGAATCCCAGCTCTCACAAAGCACTTCTCTGCTCTGAAAGCCTCTCTCTGCCCTGACCAAAGCCAGGGCATTGGGCAAGGAAAGATTTATTAATAAAATCTTTGTTCATCTTTAAAGCCCTGCTCTGCCAGCACACTCCAAATTAACAAGCCACCAGTTTGATTTTTCTGGCTCACGCAGAAGAGAAAGGAAAAATAATTTCCCAATATTTTATGGAACCTTAGGAGTGGTTTTAACTTTTCCTGATGTTGGGGCTTCTGGAAAAATTTCCAGGCTGTCTTGATCCAAACTCTACATTTCCTCTCTGAAAAAAGGGGCAGACACTGCCCCACTTTTCCCAGCTCAGCCACCAGAGATGGAGGCACCTTTTCCTTTTCCTTTTCCTTTTCCTTTTCCTTTTTTTGTGAATTAATGAAAAATGAAACAGCAGATTTGCTTCCTAGAAAGTGGCTGCTTCTCGTAATGAGTATTGATTTAAAAAATTCTATTTATTCTACACTATTAACTACCAAAATTGAATTCTGAGGCTAATATTAAAAAAAAAGAATTAACAGAATAATTATTTTTATTCACTTATGGGCTGCTTAATCCATAATTGAATTTCTTGGCTTTTCTGAGCAATTCCAGCTCAAACTACCTCTAAATCTTGGAGAGTTTGGCACCTCACAAGGTGCTCCTTTACTCCTGTCCATGTCCTGCCCCAGAACATTTTGCAGATTTGCTCAGAAAAACCCAAACTTTTCTCTTTATTAAAACCTCCAGTTTTCCATGGAAATAGTCATTATGTTAAATGCTCCTCTCTGCCACAATTCTCTTCTCCCAGGAACTTTTCATGCTTAGCTGGAATAACAAGGCCTGGTTTTACAAAGCCTTTCTTTTATAAGGTTTTAGCAATCTGTAACGAAGAGCTTGATTAAATGACATTGGATTAAAGGTGAGGAGCTCTCTGTGAGGATCCCTCCCAGCCCTGCCCTGCAGCACAACCTGGGCACTGCCCTGGTGCTCTCCAACCAGCCCATCATCCCAAAATTACCCAATTCCCCCAGCTTTCCTCCCACTGCCAAAGCCTTCTGAGCTTTGGGATCTGGTTGAGCCCTCTCTGTCCAGGAAACATTTGTTGGGTGCCTGACTCAGAGCAGATGAATATTCCAGCAGAAAACCAAAGGAGAAGTTAATTAATGCTCATGAGGAAAGCAGCAGCGTGGCTGTGGCTGCTGCTGGCTCCCCCTGAGACACAATCCAATATAAAAATGTATTTATCCTGCTCTGCCCTGCCAGTAGGACTCCTGGCACCCCTTCCCAGCATTTCTGCCACCAGGCCATGGATGTTAAACACCTCTCATGAGCACAGCCCCCTCCCTGGGTAATGACAATCACAAACTGATTCCTGCACGCAGCAAATTCAATCAAACTGATTAAATTCACATTAAAGCCTGGTCTGTGGTTTTACAGCTGGGCAATGGTTCAATGGTGCCAAATGGGTTTTGGTTCCCCTCGATGTAAAATGAAGTGAAATCTGCTGTTAATTCTGTGGAGGAGGAAACTGCTCCACATAAAACACAGCGTGGTTTTCCTCCAGCTGTTTCTGCCTTGTAACCTCAGGAAAGTGTTTTCATGGGGTGAAAAATATATTGGGAGCTCGTGGTTAAAACCTCTCTTGCCTTTTCCTTGGGTGTGGTTTTATCTGGGCGAGGAGGAATGTTGTAATGGAGATTCTTTATATAGAATAGCTGAATTTTTATTTATATAGCTCATATTTATATGATTATCAGAAGGTATCATGTTTAATTGTTAGTAATTTATTGAAAGGCAAGCACAGAGCCAGGACCTCTGTGGCTGCTGGAGGCTCCAGGAGGAGCCC
>JANRGV010000048.1:2074576-2087659 GCA_024734035.1 Alethe castanea
TTTTTTTGTTTGTTTGTTTTTGTTTTTTGGGGTTTTTTGGTTTGTTTTTTTTTTTTTCTATATTCTCCTGCTTCCAAAGCATCCCTGTGGTCCTTTGTAGGCAAGCTGCAGGAATTCCTGAAGAAAATGGATTGTGCATTTTTTTTTAATCTTTAATAAGAGTTCCATTCATCTCTGAGCCCTTGATCTCTTCCTGTATCACATTTGTTTAATTAAATCAATACCCACATGTCTAACATTTAATACAGGCTCAAAACCTTGCCTGAATTTAGTCCCTGAAAGGTGATTTTGATGTTCATTTTCTGGATTTTCCTTCCAGGAGGGTATGGTTTAATTACAATTGAGAAAAAAAATGATATTTTCTCAATTTTTATTTTTGTAAATGAACTAAGCATGAAGAATCTTTAGAGTTTGTGAGAAGTCACTGAAGTTCTCATCTGTGCCAAGTGAAGCTGAAATTTGGTCTAAACACCACCAAAATTGCCTCCTTTAGAGAGGACTGCTCAATCTCTGGGAGAGGTTTAGTAATAAAGGAGCTGACACTAAACAGGGCTAAAATTCTCCACAGGTAAAAGCTGCATCTTTCAAAAAGAAACTCTCCACTGAATTTGCAGCTGAGGCTTCTTTCACTCAGGGTCAATCCTATATTTTGCTGGGTTTGCACAAGAATGAAATAATGCAAATAAAAGTCTGGCTCCTTCTCCTATCACCTCCTCCAGCTTTCCAGTGCTTCTATAAACTCCCAGCTCTATTTTGCTGGAAATTGAATGGTTTCACAAGTCTTTTACACCGTGCCTGGATATTTGGGGAGATTTCCCCTCCCAGCTGTGATGAAGCTGGAATTGGCTGTGATCTTCTGCTCCCAAAAATTGTGTTTTCCTTAGGTGGAAGGGGGATAAAACTTCTGTGAAGGACTCAGACTTCAACTCAGCTCCAAATTTGGGAAAAGTAGAGGAGACAGAACGTGCTCAGCAGGAGGAATATTGCCTTTGAAGAGAAATTCTAAATATTTTCAGTTTGTATAAAGGCCTCAGTCCTTGCTGGCATATTCTGGGTTTGGATGAGGTAAAAGGGTTTTTTTCCCAGATGGATTGCACCTCCCTGCCTGTAAATGCTTTTGCTCTAGAATAAGTTCAGGGTGTAAATACACTGAGTAGGGTTTCGTGGCATGAATTAATGGGGCTGATCTGTGCCTGTGGGGTTGTGGAAGGGAAGTCACCTCTGAAAACTGATTGACCTCTGAGATTCACTCACAGGACAGTCAGTAAAGCTGTAAAAACATCAATGTTTAATTCATAGTCACTTTAGATTTATAATGCAGCCAGCTCCTCTCCCCATCCTGTGGCTGCACATGAATCACAAAGATCTCTGTTAATGGGATGGGGGTGTCCTGATCCTCTCAAATCTTCACAATTCCATTTTAATCGTTCAAATATCACAGGATTTTGCCAGATTGTTACGATGTCAAGGTACAAATTCATAGTGGAAAGCATAAAAATGTCCAATCCCACCAACAATCCTGTCAAATGATATAGGATTTCACTAATGGAGCTAATTTGATGGAAATAGTAAATTACAAACCTAAAATATCATGTTTGAATTAACTGAGGAGCGTCAGCATTGCAAAAGATCCCACTTGCAATGCACTTAGCAGTGCAGAGCATGGGGATTGTAAATGGCATGAAAGGAATACAAATGTATTTACCCAAATGCCACAAATCTTACAAGGCAAGTGTGGAATATGCTGGGTTTGCACAAGGATTGAAATTAATAGGCATGACCTTTTCCTGCCTTGCCTTTCATCCTCAGAAATTCAGCATGTTTGCAGAACAGGCTCAGCAGGATTTGTTTGTGGGGTTTTTTTATATCAAACACAACAAAACTTCTGATCTTTCCTTTTTTTAGTCAAATAATCTCTGAAATAACAAATATTGTAACAAGCTGCATCTGAGTCGTGGCAATATTGGGTTAGCACCAAGATTTATTTACAAGCAAGTATCCAGCCTTGGATTAGCTTTTCCTGCAGATAGTCTGGGTTTAATTCTTGGGCAATAGTGATTGAAGAGCAAAACAGGGAAAGTTTAGTCCACTGGAATGGGTGCTGTTAATTATTTTGGATTCAGAATGCACCCAGCAAGAGATTCCTGGTTGATTTTTCCAGCATCCCTTGGTCAAACAGGCACAGCTACAATGAGGAATTAATTCTGTATACTGTCAGGCACTCATTTAATCCATAATTTAAGCTGAATTTCTAATTTTTTTTTGGTAGCTCTTCAAGTGCTTTGGGAGTTTCCTAAGCATTTGTTATCCTAAGGAAAAAAAGAAAAAGAAAATAAACAAACAATATTCTTCCACCTCTATCAACAAAAATCAATCTGCAACCATGTTTTTTCAGTTTTTCTCCCTCTAGGCATCAATTTCTGGCAAAGCACCACCATAAAATTCATCTCCTCCATCCAAATTCTATTAAAATACTAAACTGCAGAGGTTTTTTTAGAGCTTGGGATGTGGCAGGCCAAGTGAAGCCAGCAGGAAATTCCTTCTGATGTGCCAGCAGCAGCCTGGAGCTGTGTGATGCCCTGTTCTGCCACTTCTCTCCTGTTGGGCAGCAGCCAGGGTGAGAGCACACAAAAAAACCTGAGAGGACATCACTGGAGTCTTGAGGGAGACATCAGCTTTAAAGCCACCAGAAACTCCTTGTTTTGGGGTTAACTGAATTTTCTGAAGTTGTGACCTTTTCAAATATTCAGAGTAAAGTCCGTGTCTCTGTTTTTGGTGGCATAAACCCCTCCCTGAGGATTCTGTTGTGCCTCAGGATTAAAACATTGCAGAGGTGTGACTAGGGGGCCCGTGAAATACCTGGGAGGAAGAAACTTTCTTAAAAACATCATTTTGTTGTATCAGGCCAAGCCTCAGACATTTGGGAATGTCCAAGGTGTGCAGCTTCATTGGTTTCCTTGTAGAAGTACAGCTTTGGTGTAAATTTGGTGAAAACCTGATGTCCAATAACAGGCCAAAGGACGTTGTCACATTTTTCTTCCAGTGCAAATCAAAGAAAACATGGAGAGGATCTTGTATTTAAGGAGTTTTGGTGTTTGCCTGCACCAAAAACAATGGAGGGAAAGGGGAAATAAATTGTAGTGCAGTCAGACATAAATTAATATTGGAGCTTTGAACTCAGTGTGAAAAATCTCCTCTGACTTCAGCAGCAAATGAATCAAACCTTGAACAAGGTGTCAGTGGCCAGAGGAGCCTTTCCTGGCTTGTTATCCATGCTGAGTTTATGAAAGACTAAAAGAAAAGTTAAAATATTTGCCATAAAAATTTCCCACCCAGGCTTTCATTAATTGCTCAATTTCCAAGCCAGTGCTGCAGCAGTTCTTGTATTAATTACTGTGAGCAGTGGCCTTTTTACCTAATTACATTATTTTGAACACTCCTTTTTACCTAATTACTTTATTTTGAACACTCCTTGCAACTGCTTTATCCCAGAGCTCCTGTGGGGAGCAGAGAGGCCAGAACAGGTTAATCAGAGCTTGCAGGAACCTTCCAGCTCTTCATGCAGTCCTGACAAAGCTGCTGGCCTGCCCAGGTTTCCATGGGTCTGGGTTTTCAAAGAGCCAAGAGCAGTTGTTGGCTGTTGTAAAGTTGTTTATTGAGGAAATATCTTAGTTTGGAAAATAAGAGTTGAGTATTAAAGTCTGTGCTAAAGCTTTCTGGTAAAGAGTATTGAGCAGCAGCAGCAGCTCCCTGTTTTTTATAATTTTATTTTAATTTTTTTAATTACTTTTTTTATGTTTTTTTTTTTTAACCTCAACACGGGTGATTTTATTTATAAATCATCCAGTTAGGTAAAAACATGACTTTAAGACATTTTTCCTACATTTATCAGAACTTAATTTCTAAAGTATGGAAGTGGTGTCAGTCCTTACACATAATTTACAATATAGTTCAATCTATTCACATTAATGGTTTTATCAGTTTTATTTAGAAATGCAAGCCATGTTCTGCTATGTTTTTGTTATGTCTGGGGTTAAGCTGTTAAACTTTAAACCAGGCTTTAGGGCTTTTTACTTTCTTATGACACTTAAAGCACATTCTTACTTACTCAAAACTTAAACTTACATTTCTACTTTATATTTATGTGGCTTAATATATTTTAATTTCTCTAAAGCTTTATTTTAATCCCTGCATTCTTTTCTCTGCCTGAGGCACTCAGAGAGGTTTCTGTTTTGTGCACCCCAGCACTGGCACAGGAGAGTTCACTGGTGAGATGCTGATGCTAAACTGCAGCCAAAGACAGCAGCAACAAATGGATTCTGAGCTTTTCCAAGCAGATCCAAAGGTAATGATGAATTATATGGGTGACATTTCTCTGTGCTGAGGTGGGTATTTTTTTCCCCTAAGATTATTTATTTTCTAAACCTGTGGCATCACTACAGAATTGCATCTTCTGTTTGAATACTTGTGATGAAGGGTGCCAGAAATAATTTTGCAAGAGCTGGGAAACACTAGCATTAAAATACCAATGCAATTTCACTTTGGTCTTTTTCCCTCTCACAGAAAAAAAAAATGCCACAACTAATTATAGACTCTGTGCTACCTTTTCCACAGGGATTTGTCTTTTTCAGTACCTGGATGGAAATAATGTTTGAGTCTTGAGGCTTTGCTGCAAAAAATTCGTTTTCCATTGGAATTCCTGTTGCACTGAAGTTCTTCAGTGCAATAAAGGAGTGGGAGAAGGGAAAATAAAAAAAAAAAAGTTGTGTCCATGCTGTTGTCACACACTCCTTGTGTGCAGGCAGCTCATCACCACTCGTGTCCCTCAGTTCCCCAATTCCCAACCTGATTTTCTGAGCCCCCACTTGCAGAAATGCTGAGGTTTCCTTGTTTTGGAAATCAAAGTGATCGTTGAAATGAGGATAATATCAGGATTGTTGTACAAAGAACTTCACCTTCCCCCCTGGGTTTTGCTGTGTGGATGCAGCAATTTGGATCTGGACAGCTGAATTTGGAAGGCAGAATGGGAATAAACTCTGGGCAGGTGAGATCAGAAAGCAATTATGAGATTTGTTCCATTTCATTTGTTGGGGAAGCCCAGTGAGGGCAGCAGCAGCAGCTCAGAGCTCAGTTAGGTGGGAAAAACACTGCAGGTAAATAGATTTACCATCAGTGATAAACCCCATGCCTGACTGATGGAATTTACAGCAAATAAACTTCCTGGGAGTTCCCAAAAGGGATTTCTCTGTTCAGTTTCCTCCATCCTGGTCCATGTTTCAGAACAAGGCCAAAACCTCTGGGATTTATCCAGCATCCAGACTTTTCCTCTTGTATTTCTTCCTTAACACTCTGACTCTCTTTTCCTGAGGTTTCTGAGTGTTCAGGTGTTTTTTTCCTGGCTGTGGGTGTTTATTAAATGATGTCAGGGTGGGCTGTTCCTGCTTTGCCTGTCCCTGACCCACTTTGGGCTCTGGTGGAGTGTCAAGTGTGATGGAACCACTCAAAAAACTTGAATTAATCTCCACAAGTGCTGCACTGGGTCCGTGCCGGGAGAACCTACTGAAATGCTAAAAAAAAATGAAAATAAAATAAAATAAAGGATAAAACAAATAAAGGATTGTTGCTGTTTTCTGGAAATGCTGTTTTGTTGTGGAGGCCTTTGAGGAGGGTCAGCTCCTGTCACCTCAGGTGTCCCCAAGGCCAAGGAGAGCAGGAACGTGCCCCTGGAGAGCTGCAAGGACCCAGGGCAAGGACAGGGATGTTTTTATTCACCAGGGATGTTTATTCCCAATATTTATTCCCCAGGGATGTTTATTCCCAATATTTATTCACCAGGGATGTTTACTCACCATGACCCAGGGTGTGCCAGGGCCCCTGGCACTTCTCTGTGAGACCATGGCATTGTGTCCTGCTAAACACTTGGTTAAATTCCTTCCTGGTCGTTTGGGAAGAGAAGGGGAAAGAGCTGAAAGCTTTCAATGCAACTGCTGGTTGATTTTTGAAGTAAAAATCAATCAAGGCCTTGGAGGTGAAATTGAAATTCCCATTTTCACTATAGAACATCCATAGAAGCCCTGAGTTTAAAACCTCATATTGCCAATGATCCCTTTCACTGCAGGAAATATTTCTTTGGGGTGCCAACAGCTTGCAGTGACCCAGAGGAGATTGTTGGGAAACAATTCCTTTCAAACATGTCAGTCAAAGTGAGTAAAATTCCTATGGCTGTCACTTGGCAGTGACAAAGTGAGTGCTATTAGTGCCTCAACTCCCAAAAAAGTCGATCAAGAGCCGTCTGTGCTGGTTTTGGGGAATATCTGAGTTGGACAGGCTCAAGCAGGAGTGCACAGACAGCTAAAGGAGACTCACGTGGGCAGAGGAGGAGAGGGAACTCACAAAGCTGCTGGCAACAACCATGGTAAAATAAATATTCCCTCCCTGCTCCTTCTGCCTGCTCCAAGCTCATCGTTGTAATGAGGTCACAGGGTGAGGTCAGCCCTGATTATTCATTCCCAGCCCTTGCCGTGCTTCTCTTTCTGATTCCAGCAGCTTTTCCTGCAGCCCAGGGAGCCCAGCCCAGCACACAGACCCTGCCTGCTGCCCCTGATCTGGGGTCCAGCAGGACAGGATAACAATGCTGCTCCCACAGCTCCAGCCCCAGGGCTCCAGAGCCCCACCTCGAGCTAGGACTAATGCAAATCTTATCATAAAAAATGTAATATAAGCCCAGCCTGGGCTTGGCTTATTTATGACTGCATTCCTTCCAATTTATAAATGATGCCCAGCTGAACTGGGGGCTGCCTTCCCTCTCCAACCTGCTCCTCTCTGTATTGTGCTGCCTTGTGAGGAGGTTCAAAGCATCACTTTTATCAATTTATTATTAAATATCACTTTTTTTCTTCAAACTTGTGCTGTCCTAGCCCCGAGAAGAACTTTTTAATATTTTTAATTACTTGGAAAACCGACTATGTTTTCCAGGCAAGGAAAGAAGCAATTGTAGCAAGACCAGATTCTTGTGTAAAAGCAGCAGAAAACAACAGATTTTTTTTTTTTTTTGCCAGCATTGCCAGATTTGAAATTGTAGCCAGTGCTGTGTAATTCTCTGAGTAATTCTGGTCATCTGCAGGTGAATCCCAAGGTACCAATCAACCCAAACCACCACATTCAAGTGTCAGCACCTTCCTCCCTTTGCCTGTATAATCTCATCTCTCATTGCTCTCATCTTGACCCCTTCCCAAGCAGAAAACAAAACATTTCCCCTGTTCCTTTTCCCAGCTCATCCTTTCCCAGCTGTTTCATCCACTCCTGGCTCTGGAGTGTGCAGAATTCCATTTTTGGGCTGGGGCTGCTCCAGGAATCTCACTGCTTTTCCCCTCCCTGGATCAGAGAATCTTGTTTGCTTTCCTCCTCCGAGCCCCCCAAGGAGCCCAGAGCCCCAGGGATTGTTCTGTGATCACTCAGGGATCCACTGCCTGCCCAGAATTCCACAGAATCCATGGAACAGGCATTCCAGTTCCCATTATTCCTGCATTGTTGGCTTTGAACTCGGTATTTACAGCACTGATCTGCCACAGACCTCTTGGCATTGCAGCAACTGAAAAGTGAAGAATTCAACATCTCCCATTTTTTTCCTGTCTGCAACAGCATTCCCAGTCTGCTAATAATGGATAAGGTGGGGGCAACTTGACAAAAAAATCAATATATCACCAAAAATTACACTGGTTTGGGGGGGAGGGAGATGTTTCTTCTAACCAGGGAAGTTCATTTCATTTTTAAAAACTGGTAACTCCTGTCAGCAACTTTATTCAAGTCTTCCAAAAGTATTTTTGTGCCTGGCTTCCTTGGCTCCTCGTTAGAAAATTGTCAGGAATCTATTCCAGAGGCTGGCATCCCTTTTGGGGAACTTCCCTCTTAAACTAAAGAATTTTTCCTCTAGTGCCTCCTATGTGTGATGGTAGCAGAAAAAAATGGGTCCCAAAACATTTACCTTGCTCATAGGAACCAAAATTCAAATCCATAATTCACATACACTTTATTTTAAAAAAAATCATTAAGCAAACAAACCTACTCTGATCACAATAAATTTTCTGTATCTGGTGCTACCTGAAATGTTTCTTAAATCAAAACAGTTCTTATGGATTTGTTTGATATAAGGAAATTAAAGTAAAATAAAGCACCTGCATGTGGAGAGGGAACTGCTGGGTCAAGAACAGCTGCAGTGGCAAAGCAGCAGTGACTGGCAGCTTTTTTGGGAATTCTCAGAATGTTCAATCACTGTTCAGCAGGCAGCTGACAGGGAGGGTCAGGAATTCTTTGCTGGTTTCTCCCCACATGGAAAAAAAGACCTTTAAAGCTGAAAAGTGGAATTGCCAAACTGATAGTGAGGGTAATGGAGCGTGGGGAACAAAAAAGAACTCGATTTGGGGAAGAAAATTCTGTTTGCTCTTGGCAAGCAGCTGCAGCATGAACTGGGTGAGGAATCAGCCAGGGCAGGCTGCAAACAGAGAGGGCAGGGTTAGAGCAGATATTGGGATTTGGGGATATTGGGAAGAAATTCCTCCCTGGGAGGGTGGGGAGGCCCTGGGATAGAATTCCCAGAGCAGCTGTGGCTGCCAGGCTGGATGGGGACAGTCCTTGGAGCAGCCTGGGACAGTGAAATTGTCCCTGGGGATGGAATGAGATGATCTTTGAGGTCCTTTCCAACCCAAACCAACCCAACCTGGGACAGTGAAAGTGTCCCTAGGGGTGGAATGAGATGATTTTTAAGTTCCTTTCCAACCCAAACCACCCCAAGCACTCCCTGGCTCTGTGACATCTGCACCAGGATGGTTTTTGCTCATCCCCTTCATGTGCAAGCTCAGCCCAAGTCAGTCAGAGCTGTTTGCAGGTGGTAAATCCCACACTGCAGAGCAGAGATGCCAAAACTGGGCATCTTCTCCTTCACTAAAGTATTTATGGAGCCAGTATTTACAGCTGCCAGCTGCATGGGTATCTGCAAATATCAGCCAGAGGCTGAGCAGAAATGAGGATAAACAACCAGCAGGGCTGGCTGCAAATGCAGATCTGTGTTGAACATGCACAGTGGGAATTCAGGGTGGAAATGGGGCACTGCTTTGCCAATCAGCTCACGTGTGCTGCTGCTGCCTCAAGTGCTGAAAGAGCTTCTCCTGTTCCCTCCCAGATTTTTTAGAGAGTTTTCCTGACTTTTGTGAGGCTCCTTCTGTTAAATAGCTCAACTCACTGAAAATTCTGCTTTTGTGAACTTGAGCAGATCTGTCTGGACAGACCTGTTCTATCGTGGATAACAAAATGAAACGGGTTAATTTAAATCTACACATTGGGTTGCATTCACTGCATCTGTCAGAAAAAGCAAAAATCAGAATATTCTCACTATCATTTGTGCCTAGAGAGACCAGAGAAACTGCAAATAGAAAGAACCAAATACTCAGACTGTTTCTTTTTCTCCTGGAGCTGCTTAACACAGTTGCAGAGTCTGAATCTTTTTTACTTTTGAACAAAGCCAGTGGTTTATTTTGACTGCCAACTTGTCAGATTTTAATAGCATAATCTGTGTAGCTGGAAGTATGAAACTGTAGAAATAGAGTCTTTTATCTGCTTTCAAATTCTAATTCCTTTGAGTATTTTCGTAATAACTGCAATCCTGGAGGTCTCTGAAATACATTTATGAGCAAGGCATTTCAGAGCCATGAATGCTCACTTTGAAACGGTCTGAGAGACATCTCAAAACCAAAATATGTCATTTTCCTGTGGATTGTCCTTTTCCTTGGCACTGGGACCCTCTCAGGCCCCAGCCCATCCATGGCACCACACAAAACTCCTTTCCCTCCTGCTTCCAGCAGGGCCAGGGATGCTCAGGAAAGCTGGAGCTGCTCTGGGCTGACAGCTGTGAAAGGTCACCAAATTTCAATCAACTCCCATTATTTCCAGGGCATCACAACATAGAAAAAAGCAATTCACACAAGAAATGAGCAGAGCTCTCAGGGTTTGTCAGAGCAGTGAGCACGGGGAGGGCAGAGCTGTCACTGTCACAGGCTGGATGGTGACTGGCCAAAAAATGTGCATTTCATGGAAAACCTCCAGGAGTTTCACATCTGATCCATCAAAACCTGAGCTGTTCTGAGGAAAGTTAATCTGAGAGGGGAGGAACATCAAACAGCTGCAGGTATCCCTGAGCTGTGAAGGATGAAAGGCCTGGGGTGGCTCCTCCCTGTGAGCACCTGATGGTGTTTCCTGACCTGGCCAGACTCACTCCGTGGGTTTGACCCCTGCAGATTCCTTAAAACGGGGTGTTTGTGTCATGCTGGGGTTTTACCAGGCTTTAAACCATGAAAGACCTGGGAAAAGATACTCGGGCTGTAAGCAAGGTTCAGAATACTCTGATCATTTCTACCAGCAATTAGTTAGGGTTTAATGCAGGAAGGGGGAAGAATTCCAGGCTGAAAGGCAGTTTGTGCCTTCACCATGCAGTAAAAGTCACTGTGCAGTCCCCTGGTCATTCCTGCTGTTGGCAGCTGAGTTTTGTGGCAAAAGAATAAAAAGAAAACTTCCCTGAATCCCCAAACCCACTGAAGGGAACAAACTCCCCCCACGTCCTTCCATACTTCTCATAATCCTGATTTTCCCTGCTGTGCATTTGATTCCTCCCAGTAAATATCCAAAGGTCAGGAAGCATTCTGGTGCTCGTGCAAGTGCTGGGAGATGCTTTCCTGTCACATTCAGCTGACATCTCGATGGGTAGCAGATGTCTGATACCATCATGGTGCATATGGGACCGTTCCTGTGCCAGCCCAAATCATCCCAGGTTGTGGGAGAGAGAGAAAAGAACACCAGCACAGGGAGGGGAACACCCTCAGCAATCCCCTACCTTTGCTGAGACTGCCTGGAGTGCATTATTTCAACCAGAGATTCAGCCAGGCTTGCAATCCTGAGGAAAAAAATCCATTTTTTGAGCTCAGCACCTTCTGTTATTCCTTCACTCTGCCAGGTTTTTGGCAGGAAGCCACAAGGGCTGCAACTCTACAAGGAATAGAAATGTAAACCCAGTAAGAGGTGAACTCCAAACCAGGGAGCCAAAGGCATGGCCTTTAAATCAGATATCCACGTGTTCCTGCAGGGCATCCTGCTGGAAATGCTGGATAAATGGGACAGCACAGCCACACCTTGGAATTGTCACAGATTCAAGGAATTCTGAAGGGGCTAAAGAAAAGACAGGAAAGCTCTGCTAAAACATGAAACAAAAGTGAACTCTTTGCAGCCAAGCAAATGAAAATCCACCTGGAAAGCTGGAATTTTGTTCAGGGTCACCTCAGAGAGGGAAATTCTGCAGAGCAGATCAGCAAGGGCAGGAATTTTTGGTGTGAGGATTTCCAGCCTCCTTTCCTGCAATTCCCACCCAGCTCTGCTGCAGGGGATCAGCTGGAAGGGGCTGCAGGGAATCCCTCCAAGCAGCTCTGGGGCTCAGAGGGCTCTTTTTATCACCAGCACAACCTCAGTTCCTCCCTGTGTTTCATCTCAGTCTCCACTCCCAGCAGAGGAATCATTTTTGCCTGTCCTAACCAGCAATTCTGCATATGCAAAGACAGGAAATCTCAGCTTTCCTTGAGCAGAGGTAGAAATCAATTCCTGTGCCTTGCATTCTGTTTTATCCCCACCTGTTGGACTTTACTGCAGCAGTTGTGGAAACACAACCGAGCACACAAAGAGTGATCAGAAGGAAATCTCTTCTACAAAGAGTGATCAGAAGGAAATCTCTTCTTCCCGATCTTTTCTGCATTTTTCTGCCAGCAGGAAAACAAGCTCGCTGCTCCACAGGGTCCTGCAGGTTCTTGCCACGTGTTAAACTGCAAACCCAAGCTGCTCTTAAATAAGGACAAAGAAGAAAAAGCAGATGGTTTCTTTGAACTTCATGTGAAACTTTTCCTGGACACAAGAGGCTGTTTTCTCCTCTCCAGCTGGCAATTCCCAGGTGGAAACTGAGTTTATCATTCCAGGAGCCTCATCAGCCCCCCTCTGCCATCAAAAATCACATTATCCCTGAGGAGAGAGGAGCACAGCAACTGCTTCACCATAGAGCTGCTGACAATATTTCTGTTGTTGATTTGAAAATGTGGCCAGAGGTAATGGAAAGAGAAAATAAGCAGGATGAGGATGTGACAAAATAAATAACTCTGACTGCAGGTGCGCCAGTGGCAGAACTTTTGTGACTTCAGCACATTAGTGAGGAGAGCTCTCGCTGCCATCCTGTGCTCTGCTCCCTCCTGTTTGGGCATCAGGTGGGAAAATAAATCGAGTTTAGGAGGAAAAACTCTGTTCCCTGTGTGTTCAGGCTGTGCTGACCCTAAAAAACTGTATTTTCAGAGCTGGAATGAAAGACTGTGGTGGCAAAAACACCAAGAGAGAACTGTAAGAACACTAAATCAGAGTAAAACTGTAAATTCCCACTTGGGAGATGAGTTGGTCCAAAACTTTTTGTGGACTGAATGCTCTCCCTAATTCCTTTAATTTGCCTCTTCCACTGGATTTTTCTGAGGGAGGTGAGGCACAAGAGGCAGCAAGGAACTGGTTGGTATTCCTTCCCAAATATCAGATTGAAGCCCAGTCTAGAAGAGCTGCTGACCCAGAGGTTGAGATGAAAGCTGCACTCAGCTCCCTGGTCTGCCCTTCTGAACCCCAAAAATACAAATTTCACAAATTCCTGCCCATCAGGCTCTTGGCTTTGCCACCAAACCCTTCTCTGAATTTCTTAGTGGAGCTATTCCTTTTTGGTTTTCATTTTCTGTTCTGTTTTTTCACATCCAAACCATTCCTTTACACCCCAAAAATGAACCATTACCAGCCAGCCTCTGGTTCATTTTAAAGCTTTCCTTGAGAGCTGTTAAAATCCAGGATTTGCCCTAATTTAAGGGCTAATAAACCTTTGCAACCATTTTAGGGATTTTCAACCACTGCTTACAGTTTATCCTCTGGATGTTTAATCTATACTCTTTTAAAGCCAATACTTTTTTTTTTTTTAAAGAAATGGCATTAGTTTATTAGTTTTTTTAGATTATTATTAACTTCACTTCT
>JANRGV010000048.1:2115625-2127439 GCA_024734035.1 Alethe castanea
GAAGGAAGGAAGGAAGGAAGGAAGGAAGGAAGGAAGGAAGGAAGGAAGGAAGGAAGGAAGGAAGGAAGGAAGGAGGATTTTAGCCCTGAGCAATCAGAAATTGCTGTTCATGGGAAGTTAGGAGAGGCTGTAAGGTTTGTCTGGGCTAGAAAACCTTGCAGGGAGTCAATATCAGAGCTGAGGCAGGTGACAGGAAACCTTGGCAGAATTTGGGCAGAATCAGTTAATCAGGCAGCACAAATCCATAGAATCAGAAGGTTTTGAGATTCATTCATTCTCCTGCTCAGCAACCTGCCTGTTTTCCTGGTTTTCTCCTGGATTGAAGGAGCTTCTTCTCATGACAGAATAAAACACTCCCTCCCTATCCCAGATTTAGAGCACATCAGAAATCCTTTGAAGCCAGAATTTTGTTTGGCTTTTGTAAAATGTATTTTTTATTGATATATATAAAATATATCTTCTGATCTGCATGGTATTTGTCCATCTCATTCCCTGCAGGAGGGGTTTGGGTGCCCTCAGTGCCCTGTCCCAGTATTCCCAGTTCCTGCTCCCAGCCAAGGCTGTCCAACCTCCAGGCTCTTCCATATAAGTAAAACCTCATAAAAGAAAAGCTTTATAAAATCAGGCCTTGCTCTTTCAGCTGAATTCACAGCCAGCCTGGTAAGCTCCCATAAGAGAGAATCATAAGAATGAAAATCAGTTTGCATAACAATCTGTTCTTGTAAAAAGGCAGTTTGCATCTGGGAAAAATAAGAAGTCTATCCCCTGAAAATCCACAGAGAAAAAATATAAACACCTGTATAAAGAGAAAAGCTTAGCATGTACACACACAAACACCTTCTCACCAATGAACTGAGTAGCAAGAAAGTCAATAACCAACTAGAATTAAACACAAGAACTTGGAAAACTAAATAAAAATGGGCTGTAACATTAAGGTAGAGCTTTTGGCTGCTGAAACTTAGAAGTGTTACACCTGTCTTTATTCACTGCCATTGTTACACCAGGCCAGTGGGCAAACTTTCCTCCTGACTTTGGAAAAGTGAGGAAATGCAGGTTTTGCTGACAGAAAGACTTTGTGAACCAGCCCAGGTAAAAGCTGAGGGAGCTCTGAGCCCGTTCTGGGTGTTGTTGTGAGCCTGGGCAGCTGCTCAGAGCTAAAAACAACTGAAACCAGGGGCACTGAAGAGTTTCAGGGTGAATTTTGGAGTTCCTCAAAGCTCGAGGCTGCAAATAGCCCCTCTGAAGTCAATAGAAATGAGAACACCTATTCAGCAGGGATAAGGGAATTAGAGCCCAAGGTGCTGGGGAAAGGCTGCTCAATACAGGGTTTGTATCCAGTGTGTAATTCGAAAAATATCAGCGTTCCAGCCGTGCCACAGGAGTGCAAATGTTTCAATAGACTTGCTAGAATTGCCTGGAGTTGCAAAAGGCAGCTTTCACACAGTCAAAAATTGCATTTCCTGTTGATTAGCAGCTTTTTTTCCTCTCTCTGGAGCTGGAAAAGTGAGAAAGGAAATTGGGGTTAGAGCTGATTCAATTGAACAGAACTTCTGCCTTTCTCTGTTAAATTTGAGTTGGAAATGCAAAGTGGAAGGATCTGTTAAAATATCAGAATATAGAACCATGATTTCAGAGGGACTGAATTAATCACTGAGCAATCCTTTGAGTAATTAAGGATCTAGTAAATGATCAGAGCTGGATCAGATTCCTCTCTGCACACTGTCCTGGTTGGGGACATGGGCTGGGTCCTGGATCATTTAAATAAATCTCTGAGAAAACACACATGGAAAAGCAGGGTTTATATAAATATCTGTTTGGGAGAAGCTAGTGGGTACAATTTGGATCAGCTCCTGGCTCCTGTGAGGTCAGAATTTCCTCCTAAAGATTCAGGGCTCAATCCAGAGAGGTTTTAGTCATTGTAAAATCATAGAAGTGATGCAAAGTCTCAGCATCTTCACTCCTGTGTCCCAGTGCCTTATGTCAACTTGTCCCTAATTCCAACAGAAATTCTCTTTTCTCCTCTTCTGGATCTCCAATTTCAGCTGGGCTGCAGAGACTCCAGAAAACTCTCACTGCCCCACATCCTCTGGAATCTGCTGTTCAAGCCATTAAGAGTAAAATTAGAAGAATCTCATAAAAATAGTGTTCTGTGTTTGACACCACTGGTTGGGCTCAGCTGATAAAGGCAGACTTGGCCCTCAGAAATGCCCATTGGAAAAAGGAGATGCTGATAACTCCCTTCCTTTGAAAATACATGAACCAGCCCAAATTCCTCATAATTACAGCAGGTAATAAAGATGCACTTTAATAGCAGGAGCTAATAGTGGGTGACATTTTTACAGAGATGACAGATGATCTGTCTCTGTGCTCTGCAGATCTTTGATACAGGAGGAGGGTAAAACCTTTGATTTGAGGCACTAAATCAGTTATGAGGAAGCAATAAACTCCTGGCTGTGGCTTTACAAATATTTATCCTTTTAAAACACCTGCTGCAAATGCTACAGAAACAAATGGATGGGATCAGACAGGAGATGCTGGCTCTTCCTCAGCAGGGTTCTGTTCTCTCTCCCTTTGGCAGCCCAGTGGAACAGAACCAGCTCTGAGCTCTGCTGGGTCATAAAATGCTCACTCTGGTGCTGTGAGAGCTCCTGGCAGGAAAATCCCCGGTGCAGAGCAGCAGAAAAGCACATTCCAAGTGCAAGGAGCTCCATCCCATGTTCTGGAGACAGGGAATCCCAGCAGCAGCCCTGGCAGGGCCCTGCTTGGCCACAAAATCATTTCCTGGCTCTACATTAAAAATCCTGTAGCTAAGCTTATCCTTTGAGTGAAAAGAAAACCCTTAGGGCTTATTAAGGCTGTGGTTTTCCCTCCAAACCCACTGATGATTATTGAAGCCTTTTCAGGAGAATTTGCCTTGCAGTGACAAGTGCAGGGCTGCTGGAGAAAAGCTGAGTTTGAAACTCCACTTATTTCTGTCTGATGTGAACTTTGTTCAGGGAGCTGGGGCTGGATCACTTGTCAGGGAACACAGAAATAATTCTGGAAGGAGCTCCCTGAGCCTGGCAGGCTGGGGCAGAGCTGGAGCCAATGTTTTGTCTGGGAATGAATTTCCTGTGGAGCAACTGATGGCTCCAGATGGCTCCAATGGTTCATGAGATCAACATTTTTATTCTTTTCTGGCAGGGTCTGAACTGGTTCATATTGACCACATTAATGGTTTCAGGTTGCAGAACTTTGGACGGAAATGCAGCTGAAAGCTTTGTGTAATTCAGACTTTATTCATATTTGGAATGAATAAATTAATTACTGTACCACCTTTTCAGCCAGAGGAGTGTAATTAAAATAGGAAAACAGTTTAATTCCTTTGCTTTGAAAGCATGCAGAGAACACTCCAAATGGCAGCTACTTTCAAAGATAAAAACTTCCTTAAAGAAGTTTTAATTCTCTGTGATCATGATCAACTTTTTGAAAAAAAGCCCCTCTGAATACTTTTACCACAAAAGGTTACTTTCTCATTAAAATGGTGAGAAAATGGGAGTATTTTTAACAAATGCTGAAAAAAAAAGCTCTACTCTCATATGAACTATATTTAATCTTACCTTTCATTCCCAAATAGAGACAGATTGCCTGGAGGGCTGGGCTGGCACTGCTCCATGGAACTTATTGCAGTTTCTGTCCCTTCCCACCTTCCAAGAGTTTCATCCATTCAAATGAAGCAGAATTCCAGAAATCATTACAAACTGAGAGACATTTCTGGCCCTGTCTCCCAAACCACTGCAGCTCCAGCTCTAATTCCAGGAGATTTCTGTGATTCTGGGATTTAAGTGATGATTTCCTTGTAAAACAGGTCTGTTGATCTTGGATCCAAGGCTTTGTTTTATGAGGCTGCAATAGAAATCTGCAAATGACAAAAATGGTTTTTGAACAACAGGAAACTTTATGTGGGAATTGCTGCATGATGAGGAAGCTCAATAGCAGATAATTGCATAAAGAATATTTTAGTGCTAACTGCCTACTTTAAAAAATTGTTGCAAGGTTGGGTTCATAATTAGATTACAATTATCAGTAAATGAAATGGTGATTATTGCCAGCAATTTGGATGGGTTTTTCAAAGCTCTGGAGTTCATTTTTCTGTGTGGGGATGGGTCCTTGTTCTGTCTCTCTGAGATTGGTTTTGACCAGAGTCCTGTGACCCTCAGGGCAGCACCAACTGTCCAACCAAAAAAATTACTGCCTGAAAGCATGGAGAAGAAGGAAAGAAAATGAGAAAGAGACAATCCCAAGAACCTCCACCTTGTCCCATGCCTATTACTGTATTCTAAAAACCCCAAATTCCAATTTCACCATGTGGAATCACCCACTTCTATGTAACCACACACTCACGATTTTAACTCCATCTCTCAAATTTGGGAGCTTCTCCAAGGCCCCCTGGGGGTCAGTGTCTGAAAGCACAAAAAACTCAAAACTCCCAGGTTTCAGGGTTCCAACACAAATCCCTTGTTTTACAACTCTGCAGCCCCCCCTTGCCCTGAAGCA
This sequence comes from Alethe castanea, assembly GCA_024734035.1. Classification (NCBI taxonomy): domain Eukaryota; kingdom Metazoa; phylum Chordata; class Aves; order Passeriformes; family Muscicapidae; genus Alethe; species Alethe castanea. Next base: position 2,120,162 of record JANRGV010000048.1, read on the forward strand.
CTCAGGGCTTGGAGGTTTTGCTGAATTTAAATTTCTCTCACTTCGTTCACCCCCTTCCCTCCCTTCCAGACAAAACCAAACCCGCCCATTGGTGATTTTTAACCACTGCTCTGCTCCTGGATGTGCCCTTTTCCTTTTTTCCCTCGATTTCCTGCATACAATGTCACAGCAATTCCCCTCACTGTAAAAATAATGTTTCTCATATTAATATTATTTGGGAATAAGTTATAATTCAGCTTCTTCCTGCTGCCAGCTGGAAGGCTGAAGTGAGAAGGCAACAAACTCATTTTTGACAAGGCTGGAGGAGATTTTTTCATAGGCAGGTGCTGCAACTTCAGAACCTCAAACCTAAATCAGGTTTCTATAGCCAGGAGTGTTGTAAAACCTCTCTCCCCTCAGACAGAGAGGAGAATATTTAATTTAACTTGTGTCTACATGTTCCAGTAGGGAGAATCCACATTGTCTTTCTCCTGCTAACACAGCTGGAATTCTCAGGTGGGAAATATTTGCAGCTCCCAGGGGTACATCAGGGAAGTCTGAGTGGTCCCAGAGCTCTGTGCAGCATCACAAACCCATCCCATTTCTGTGAAAATAAGAGTGGAACCACCAGTTCTGCTCTAACAGTGCCTGGCATTGCCAGAAACCACTTCTGCCACACAAACAGAGCTGGCAGCCCTGATATGGATTCCAACAATATCCATTTTATTTATAAATAATTTGGTTTATGCATTTATTGTCCTTGTTTTTATAAAATAAACCTGTTTTGGCTGTGAAAGAAAAGATGCATTATCCCTGATGGAATGCCATAAACACCCCAAAAGGGATTGGTTTGCCAGGAGAGCATCCTTTGGTTGGATGCTGCTTTATTTACATCTCTGGGATATGAATCTGTGTCTTTCAGCTCTGAAGAAAGATGATTTAATTCTCTCTCTCTTTCTCCCTGTTCCTCCTGCACACTCTCTGTGAGCACCACCCCAACCCCTCACATTCCATTACAGGCTCATTTTATTAATTTTATTTACAATTAAGCAGAGATGCAGTCGTGTGTTTCTGCTTCTGAAGGATATTCTCAGCTGTTTTGGAGATTTTAAGCAGGGTGCATTGAGGTTAATTACCTAATAATTTACAGTATAAAACACCCTTGCAGGCACTTTGATCTTCACTAATTGTGGCACTGAACAAAGTAAATAAGAGTTTGCTTACATTCCAGCAATGTGACCATGAAAAAAGCCCTTTATGGGATTTATGGTGTCCTCTCTTTCTCCTTGGCCTCAGTGGCTCATGGGCAGGGTCTGATCCAGGAGTGGAGTCTCTCCATATTCATTTTATAATGATTTTCCTTTCTTAACACAATCCAGATGTCAAACGTAGAGCAGCTGACTTTTATTGCATTATAGGATATCAAACACTGTGCTGTGGAGGCAATAAATGCTAACAGGGTTTGGTGTGGTGGGAAGATGATTTTTGAGGGGCTCAGGACAGAGTGGAGGGACAGGAAGTCAAAAATCAGAGAAACTCCTGAGCCAGGAGATCTTCCTCTTTCCTGGGCTTTCCCTGCTCTTTTCCTGGTCTGAAATCATCTGTTCCCAGGTCTCCAGGTGGCAAAAATTTTGTGTGGCTTCACTGAATTCCTAAGAATGGGCAGAACATTCCAAATGAGAGCAGATGGTTTAATTGTGGGAGCCAGGCTGGGCTGGAGCTGGAGGATCAAACCCTGCTCATTCTTGAGGATTCATTTTAGCCAAAATTGTGATGAGCCTGCAAGTGGTTCCAGCTCCTGGAGTGTGCAGAGAGAACATTCCCAGCTCCACATTTTTAGTGATTCCCAGCTGAGGATCCTCAGCTCAGCTCTCTGTGGGACAGCACAAAGCAAAGGGAATGGGACAGGGCAAAGGCAGAAATCCCCAAGGGAAGGGTAAAACCTGTGCTGTGCACCTGGCCTGTGTCACCTGCACCTAAACCAGGCAGGAATTCACCCTGCCACCATCATTTACTGTGCCAGAAACACATCTTCTGCTCATTTGGGGTTGGTTTTATCTTAGCAGTGTCATGTGGGGTTTAAATGATCCGTGACTTATATCAGCATAATTCTCTATCAGTTCAAGGTGCTTCCCTTAATTTTCCTATCATGAATTTTACCTTTGCAAGGATTTTATGTCTCAGATTCTGTACAGGAGGGAGCTTCATTCAGGTGTTCAGAAAGGGGCTTTGGGTTTTTCTTTTTTCTGCTGCAATGCTGAGTAGCTGAAAGAGAAATTGGGATAATTTTGGGCGTGCAAAGCTGCATCTCACACCTTGTGGCACACTTACAAATCTCTCCTGTTAGGAGTGAGCAGTGTGTGGAAGAATTAATTGCACTTAATAAATATTAATGGTTTGGAGAAGGAGTCTCAGCAGCTTTCCAGCTTTCTGTGCTCTGCTGGAAGCAACCCCAGGAGCAGAAAGTGAAAAAGTGAGAACCCCTGAGCTCAGCCTGACTTTAGAGAGGATGAAAAGATCAGGCTCCAACATTTCCTGCTGCACATGGTCAAATGCTTTGCCTCCCTTTTTCTTCTCCTTCCCTTTGGAGTTCAGAATCCATTCAGGAATTTCCCATTAAAGCTTTCTCAAAAGTTTCACTGCTGAATGAAGCAGCCATTCTTCCTCCTGCTGGATTCCAGGCTAATAATTTGGAATAAAAACTTGGGGTTTTTCAATTTCTCACAGAGGAAAATGGGAATTATTTGGGGAATAGATTCCCCTCATCGCTACCATTGTCCAACATTTCTGAAATTCTTTTAAAGAAAGTTATAACTAAGTGAAAAAGGGAGAGTGTAAAGATTTTTTTTCTCATTTTTGGCTTCTTTTATTGCAGAAAAGCCTTGGTGGAAAGCAACAAAAAAGGGATGAGGAACTTGGACTGGCTCTAAAGGTATTCTTTCTTTTTAATGCTATTAAATAGTCTCAGTTAAAACTCTTAGCAGATTATAGAAAGATAGGTTTGGAAGTTTTTGAAACTTGCTTGCTTTAGACCTTTTCCAGGCAAAGACTCAGAAAAGTGAGGCCAAGAGGAGGCCTGAGTTGTTCCTAGTTGTTTAATGGTATTTTATTTAAATAAACATCAACCAGCAAAAATAATCCAGAAATTTTTATAGGCTGGTTGGCAGTGATAAAACCTTTGGTGTTACATATTATAAAGGTTTCACTACTAGGGATCAAACCCTACTCATTCTAGAGGATTAATTTTAGCCAAAATTGTGAAATAAAGTGTGATTTATTGGGAAGAGACCTTAACAAACCAGGCAGTCACTTTAGCTTTGAAAAGCTGTTGGAGCATCCAGTGTGGAACTGGGCAATCTTTATATTTAAAGGGAAATCAATATCATTGATTCCACAAAATAAAAGCTACTTCATATGAAACTATTACAAAATCTGGTTGTGGGGGAAAAAAAAAATACAAACTGGGTTTTTAAATCAAAGTGATCAAAATCAGGATGAGCCTCTCACAGCCACACATGATGATGAAAATGCACAATGAGCAGCAGGAATTGCACATTTGATCAGAATAAATGTGCCAGAAGTTTGGAAAATATCCAAACTTCTTATGTTCTTGTTTCTTTCTGATGCAGACACACCCTGCAGCAAAGCAATTTGCTGGGGGCTTTTATTTAAGTGTAACATTTTCATGGATTTTTTTTCCCCTCTTGCACAAGATGCTCCCAGCAGTCAATCAAATCAGTGTCAAAATCCTAATCCCAGCCAAAGATGGAGTTTAGGATAATTCTGGAAGCTCCATCCAACATCCCTCCCACCCCACACCTTTCCCAGGGCCAGGAAATTCAGCTGGGCCAGGATTGCTGCCACAACTAACGGGATATTTTTCAGTTTTAGCAGCACCATCCCACCCTAGCACTGAATTTCTGGTTTAATAGTTTGATCAGTCTTATATAAAGTGAGATTGGGTAATTAAACTGGCATCCAAATCACTCCTGGAAATGTACAATGCTGTATTTAAAGGCACAGAATAAAGTAAATTATGGCTTAGGCTGCCACAACCCAAAATTTTCTATGCAAAGCAGCTGCTCCTAAATTTCTTTAAGGAGGTTCTTTGTTAAAGGCACGCAGTTCCTTAGAAGAAAAAACAACCTGTCTGCCAGAGATACTTCAATTATCTTTATATTACACTGTTTTTTCTTCTGGAAATAATAGTAAAGAAGGTGCCCAGGATGCTTTTATCTGAAGCAATAAACCTCTAGGATGTTCAAGTGTAATTAATTGCATTGCTTAAAAGTAAAGGCTTCTAGCAGAATATACAAGCCTTGACATTTTTGTTATGCATAAACTTGATTAGGCTCATGCCAGAATTAAGCAGCAGGATTATATTTTCATTCCATTCTTAAATTCTCATTAAAACTAAAATAAGGGAAGCCTCCAACAAAAGCTACACTTGAGTAAAAAGTGATGACACATTCCCAGACTGAGGGATGTGAGGATTGAGATCATTGTGGCATAAATACATTTCTTTCACGTTTGTCAGTTGTTAATTGACATTAAAAAAAGAAATTTTAAATCTACAAAAACAAACCAGGATTTGCAAGGAAATAATAGAACAGGCTTCTTTTACAGCACAGTTAAATCAACTCAGTTTGCTGCTGAGTAATAAAGTAATTAAATGTTTTAGGGATGGAGTGGTCCCAGCCCAGCAGGATCCCAATGGGGTTTCAGGGAGTTTCACCCCAAAATCTCCTCTGGGGCTCAGGGGGGAGGGCCAGGGCTGCTCTGCCAGGGGCTGCTGCTTCATCCTACACAATAAATTGGGTTACTTTAACCCAAATCCAAACAGGGAACGGAATCCTAAAGGCCTGATCCATGGTGAGGGTGAAAACAGGGAGAAGACAGGAGGGAATTCAACATTTAAGTAAATAAATCACTTCCAGAGGGCTCTGATTTCCACACTCTCTGGCTGGTGTTTTTCAATACTGAAGACTTTTTATTTTTCAGTGGCTGAAGATCCTGATCAATCTGGGTTCCACCAGGGGCTCTTAGAGAAACAGCCCTGAGCTGCTGCTGATAAAGGCTTTTAGTGGCTTACCCTGCAATGTTATTTTTCTGTTTTTAGTAGAAAGCTTTTGATGCAGGCTGCAGGCAGAGGATGACCCAGCACTGGGATTTCTGCTGGCAGGGGGATATTCCCCTAACATCCCTCCTCACAGCACACCAGCACTGACTGTCCCTGTCACACTGGGGTCCCTCTGTTCACAGCCCTGCCAATCCCTCTCAAACAAGAAGAGATCTCTTCCCATCCATCACTGGAGAAATTCCTAAGCTGCTTTTATTCAGTTCCTTGCACATGTGAGTAGCTACAGTTCCATGCCCTGAACTAAAACCCTTTTTCTTCTGCTGCTCTTATCCCCAGGGAGTGGATCTAGAGGAGGGGGGCTTTAGTAAATAGCCCAATTTTTTTTAATTTTTTTTTCTTTTTACCAAGTAGAAGTAAATATTTCTCACTTTAACCTGCTATTCATTCAAGGCTGAATTATCTGTGCCTGCACTTGGCATCCACAAAGCCCTGGCAGTGAGTGGAATTTTAGGAAAGCTCAGTGGTGATTTGATGTAACTTTGTTCATCAGGATTAATTTTGTCCCCGTGCTTTGGTTGGAGAATGGACAATTAACAATCAATTTCCTTCAATCAGGGTGTTTCCAAGGTGTGGCCTCATTAAAAGATATTTGTCCATGGCCATGCTTTTAAGGCTGTTAATTTGATTTTCTGTTGCCTAAAAGCCAGCAGGTTTTAATTTTTTTGTTAATGACCATTAACGTGATTCACCCTGGTTTTGTCTCTGAAGGTCTGGAGCCCACACTGCTCCAGGTCAGAGATTCCTGCAGGAGGGAGGAGATTCCACCTGAGAGCAGTGCCCCAGCAAGAGGGGTGTGCTTGGCTGCCTGCTCCTCAAATTCCTTCTCAAAGCATTTCCTACCCCTGGAAAATCCCTGCTGGTGCTGCAACAGAGAGTTTAGCAGATGCACAGCTCAGGTGTGGAGGGAAGTGACCCCAAATCCATGAAATTAGTGCAGATTTTAGCTCTGGACTAAAACTGGACTGATTTTAGCTCTGGACTGAAGCTGCAGATTTTAGCACTGGACTAAAACTGGACAGATTTCAGCTCTGGATTAAACTGGACAGATTTCAGCTCTGGATTAAACTGGACTGATTTTAGCTCTGGATTAAACTGGACAGATTTCAGCTCTGGATTAAACTGGACAGATTTTAGCTCTGGATTAAATTGGACAGATTTCAGCTCTGGATTGAACTGGACAGATTTCAGCTCTGGACCTGTGCTCCACTCTCTGCTCCGTCCTGTCCTTTTTTTGTGTGTGCTCATTATGTAAAGACCCCTCCAGATCTGACTCACACTCATAAACAGCTTTTGGGATCTGTTCAGAGTCTCTTTTTCCAGTGGCAGGAGGATTGTGATCCTCAGGCATTTCTCCTGGTTTGTCTCTCACCATTCAGAAGATGTGGCTCAATAATGGCCACATTTTCCAAGTGCATTTAAGTGGGATTTGGTTTGTCATCAGTTTATATCTCACTCCGAAATTCTATCAATCTTTATTCAGCTTCAGGACATGCTAAATTGTTCAGATATTTTAAAACTCTTCTTCCTTAAGGCTTCTGAGTGAAATTCTACATTTATTTAATAAAGCAGTCAGGATTTACTACACCAGTGCTGGTAAGCACTTTTTACTCTCCTCAAGATAGATTAGACTTGACTGTAGACTTTTTTCTTTGCTACAGCTGCACAAGTTTACAAGTCACAATTGAATTACCAAAGTGAGGAAAAGAAAGATTATTCCTATGGGTGCAATGCAGGTTGCAGACTTGTTTTCTTTTACAGAAGGGTTTAAAGAATTAGCAATAAATGTTATCAGCTGCAGCTAGAAAATGATGCTGACTTATTACTTTGTGGGGACCCTCCAGGGCATCATGAAAAGCAAATTCCTCAGCTGAGCTTTCCAGAAAAAAAAACCCCAACAATGCCCTTTTGAGCACCTTAAACTCAGATTTACTACAGAGGAAAAAACTCTTGTTTTTGTGCTTGTGGGCACCCCTGGCTTGCCCTTGAAGCTGCACAACCTGCAGTGCATAAAGAGTTATTGATTTATTTACTGCTTAAACAATGTGATCCTGTTGTGACTTTCTGAATGTTATTTTTCCAGGTTTTGCAGGTGTTGTTGAACATCTCTTTTTTTTTCCTGCATCTAAAAAAGAAAAAAAATAAATATTGTGAGCCGTCAC
>JANRGV010000048.1:2128871-2144246 GCA_024734035.1 Alethe castanea
AAGGAAAGGAAAGGAAAGGAAAGGAAAGGAAAGGAAAGGAAAGGAAAGGAAAGGAAAGGAAAGGAAAGGAAAGGTGAAAATGTCCCTCTTCCCCAGCTTTGGAGGGACTGGTGACACTTCTTGGCCAGTTCTGAGGGTCTCACAAGACCACCAGAATTACAATTTGTGGAAATCTTTAATAAACAAATAAAATTAACTGGCCACCACCATCATATCATGGAGCAGTGATTGAGGATGAAGGTGCAGTTTGGTTTTAAGCACAAAGAAAATCCTCTTTTATGTGAAACCTGGATGTTTTGTTCCACACACTGATCCTGAAGTGACCAAAATCTTCCAGGAAATTTCACTGAGCTTGAACAGCCTGTGGTGAAATCATTAAACCAGGTGAGATTAATGTGATCTGGATTTTATCAGCAGAATGAATCCATAATGTTTGATCCCCGCTGAAGGGAAATCAGCACTCCTCATGACATTAAAGATGGAAATTCTGAAGGGGTGGGGGAAATATTAAATTTTGGTAAAAAGGCCAAAATGATTGAATTACCCCTCATAGAATGTTCAGACACTGCTAGAAAATGATGTAACACTGACCACATATAAAGACTTGTTTAAAAAGGGAATATGTTTTCTTTCTCTATGTTTCAAAGTTGGTTTTTCCTTTTTATGTAGAGACAAAAGAGATTGTGAAAATTTCAAAGATACCTTGGTGCCTTTTCAAAAATACCTTTGCCACCGAGTTCTTTTGAACAGGATTTTTTTGGGCTCTGCAGTTTTTTGGTTTGTGCAGCCCAAATTCTTCACAGCAGAGGATTAAAAGGCAGAGCAGATTTCTACACTGGATGAACAGAGGTGAGCAGGGAGACCTGGCTCCATCAACAGCACTTGCATCACTGAGGAGTGAAAGAAAGGAAAACAGAGAGGGGCTTTCCCCTTAGTTTCACAAAAAAATATGGATAAAATATTAATAAACCAGATAAAAAGGTAACAATCCCCACCTCATTCATAAAGAAATCACTGATAACAAAATAAATGTTATTCTCAGAAAGTAACTTCTTTCTTTTGTCCTTACCACACGTGGCTAAAAAGTTTTCTTGCACAATCAACCTTTTAAAGGTACAAAGTGGGTAAAGGGTGTGGGTGCAGATCCTCACCTTATGCAGCCCCAAAATCAATGGTTCTACTGGAACTGCAGAGGATCACAAAGCCAGCTCTAACCTTTACAGTGCAGCCCAGTGCAGCCTTGAAGTTCTTTGAAAACAATCAAACCTCTGACCTAAAATCCCCTTTAAAAAGTGAAATGTCTCCTGAGCTGCTGCTCCTCACCAGGAAAATGCTGTGGCAGGACATGGCAAGGCAGAAGGAAAAGGAATTTTATTTTCCAGCCTGGCTCATCCTCTCTCTTCTGGCAGCACAATGAAAACGAGGGCGAGGTCTGGTGTGTCTAAACCCCCCAATATTTGTTTTTATTTAAATGTTTAGGTGTGACCTGCCTGTCACCTCTGAGTGCTCAGCCCCGTTTGAGTGCAGCAGCTCCACTCAAACCTTTCCTTTAACCAGCAAAAGAATTAATTGGTAATTCTGTTTTTAGAGGCATTTTCCATCAAAATGTATCCCTTCACTGAATAAATTCCCGCTCTCTCCAGCTCGAGTTTAAATAATCACTCTAAAAATCAGAAATGCTTTGTAGAGGGGCAATCAAAGCAATATTGACACAGCTCAGGATTGCTGCTGGATGCTAGAGCAGCCTTTAAAGACCAAAAGTTCACATATTAATGAAGTTGAATACATTTGATCATTCTGAAATTATACTGACACCTTTAATGCCATTTTTCTTCTGTCTCAGTAGCAACATTTCTTTTACATTACAGATATATCCATGGGCAAGGGGAAATGGCAGATTTTACCCATTTTATACAAAATAACCAATGCTCCCATCTGAAATAAACTCTTAGGACAAGTAACCTCTTTATAACGTCATGCAAACTATGATCTGCAATTCCAGGCAGTTTAGATATACATATATTTATATACACACATTTGGGGGGTACAGCAGTAACACATTTTGATTGGTCATCATAACTTTTTAAAGAATTTTCAGCAATGGGAGTCTTTCACCTTCTTGCCAGGTCCTTCCACTTCTTCCCCAGCTGCAGTGGTCAGAACAGGAATAAAATTGTGTGGAAAAAAATCCCCTCTTATCTGATTTATAGAGAGTACCCAGCAATCCTCCCAAAATATCCTGTGGTGGGTAAGGAAAAAGCAGGAATTTGGGCACAAAGCTGTGCCACCAACTCCCTGGTATTTTTATGAGGAGCACCAACCAGCCATGAATTAGATTTTTTCAATCAGTGAAATATCAAGAGGACACACTGCACTTGGCCAACAAGGGAAGGAATTGCAAACAGATCCCAAAAGCAGCAAATCCCAGCCCAAAGTGGCTTTTAGGGAAGCTCCCAGGTGCTTCCACCCACAAACATTTTCAAGTACACAGAAATTTTTAATTTAGAACCACATCCTTTATGATATGCAAGGCACAAAGATCCATCAATTCAGTGTGTTTTGGGCACGAGGGGTGAAGGTTTTTTTAGCAGCTCATGTGAAAATCATTTTATTGAATATTCAATCTGATGGCACTGGACTTTGATGCTGATGGCAGAACCTAAAGCAGAGGTTTCATCCAAAATCCTTTGGAATCAATGTGATTCTTAACACCAACTTCAGTGAGACCAGGATTTCTGCCTAAATTTTATTTTTAAATAAAATGCATAGGTTGTTTCTAGATCACTCTGATTACTTCCAGGATTCTGCCAGGCTAAATCATGGCAGTTTTTCTACCTCCTGGGATATTTTCTGTGAATCCCAAAAGCTTCCATTTTGCATATAATAATTATATCCAATAAAAAAATAGTATGAAGCGACTCACAAATTCCAAAGGTCAAAAAATTCAGCTAACATATGTTGATCTTTATTATGGAACAATGAGATAATAAATAAATAAATTTATGAATTCACATGACCTGTACAAAAAGCTGGGAAGCTCTTGGACCAACTTAGGTACCAGTTATTTGGATTTCCTATAATGATCTAAAATTTTAAACACCTGTGGAGTTAAGGCAAAACCAGATAAGACCTTTAACACAACAGAAGGGTTGGAAAATACACAGAAACACAAACAAGGGGATCTCATCTGCAGCTGACAAAGTGGTTGTGTCTAAGGAAGGAATCCCTCAGGAGTTAAATAAAGCAGTAATTATCAAGTTAATTAAAATTGAAGAAAAGTGTGAGGTGTCCTGCAGGACAAAGCTGTGTAGCAAAGTAGTGCCTGAATGCCCACCTTTAACCTTGGGTGGTTGGAATCTGCTTTTCCTCTTGGGAACCAGCACGTGGCAGAGAGAAACCCCTTCCATACCCCACCAAACCCATCCAGAACCCCTCAGGCTGATGGAGGCTGCACCTGACTGTGACTCAGTTAAATATTTGGGTGACCCATCCAACACACAACACACAGAGCAGAACTCAAGTCAGCCACTTAGCAATGGGAATTTCCTCTCTAAGACAATGGAACAGAGCATGGCAGGGCAGTCCCAGGACACAAACACGACCAATATATCAATACACAGTTCTTTGGCAGCAACACACAAACTCTTGCTTGGAGTCTGAACTCAAACTCTCCTGCATCAAAGACTTGGTGCCAGTCTTTCCACAGTTAAAGAAAATCCACTTCTTCTCCAAATCCAGTAAGTCCAGGAAATGAAATGGGAATAAATCTTGCAGGCAGCTTTAGGCTGTAACCTTAAGCATTGATATTTATTGTCTGCTTCAGTCTCAGTCCAAAGGTGTCGTATTTGAGCACACAGAATTCTGTGGAAATTCTGAGTAGTTCAGATGGAGCCAAAATCCATGGAGACAATCCAAAATCACCCATGAGAAAGCAATAAAGAACCATCACTCCCATGATGACAAAATGATTTTCATGTGACAGAGGCGAGGATGAGTCCACACCTGGATGAAGGTCACAGGAAAATTGACTTTACAGGGGGAAGACCAGGAAGCCAGAGAATGTGGAGTACTGCCAGCCACCAACCAGATTTCCCTTCTCTAGCTTCAGGTAAACCTTGTCCTCCTTGTCCAGGTACAGCAGGACCCCGTTGGTGGCAGCTTCACGGGTGACATCCTTGTCCCCAGCGAAGGCAGAGATCACTGGCTTCCCATTCAGCATCAAATTCACCTGCAAGAGAGCCCCTGAGAAGCTCCCATGATCTGCAAAGCACCAAGAACTACCCCTGAACAATACCCACAGTGCAAGGGCCCAATCTTCAGTGCTTTTTGGGTTATTTCAAACTAATAATGACATTTATTTGGTACAAGCATATGGATATTCATGAGCTGGACCTGCAGCTCAGTTGGCATCACCTCAGCTGGTATCACTTTGCCTATTTCAAGGATTATTTAGTCACACAGGAGGAAAAAAAAAGGTATTTTCAAGAAATTTGAGTACCCAGAGATGTTACACAAGGTGTCAGAAGCACCACAGTGAGCTGGGAACTTTCACTTCACTGGGAAGAAAATGTGTGTCACTCTCAACACTGATGGCAGCTCAGATCTGAAGTTTAGAACAGGTTTTTATCTTTATAAACTGACTCCATTTTTTATATCAAACACTCCTGCAGGCCAGCACAGCCTCTGCTCTGAGAGCAGCATCTCTAAATAAAGATGGGCATAGCCTGGGGGAATGGGCAGATCCAGGCATTTTTCATTTCCCCCATGGCAAGCTTCCAGCTTTGCTGTTTTCCCCTTCCAAGCAGCTCTAATGCAGTCACAGGGGTGAATTATGGGATGCTTACCCACATCCACTGTGCTGGCCTTGCATATGGTCCCATTAATTTTAGTGGGAGTCACCACAGAACAAATCAGTGCTCAGCAGAAGTCAGGGCAGCAGAGGCTGGCATTTATCTGGGATTCACCTATCTGGGAAATCCACTTAATCAGGTGTCTCCAGGGAACCAGCTGCAGCTTAATGAGATTTAATGGCTCTGACAGATGCTGTGGGGGCAGAGGAACATCACTGGTGGGGGAAGCCTGCAGGTGATTTAGTGGGGCTGGATGTGGCTGAGACTCAAACCAGTTTGATCCTCTGCCATTGTTCCTGGTTCTCCTCCTCATTTACCCCCCAGAAAAAGGGCATCAAGACTTTACTCATTGCTTGGCTTGGGTTTCTCACTCTTTCTGTTCCATCAGGCCCCCCTGGAACCATCTGACAGGAATTAAATCACAACAGAAGACACTGACAGGTTTGCACAGGATGGTCTCACTCTGACTCTTCCAAAACAGAGCCAAGCAAACCCATCCATCACTTCAGAATCTCTTGTCCATGAAAGATCTCAGGCCATGCCACAGGCTGGAACATTCCCTGCCACGAGCCAAAGACTGCCAGGTTTGAGCTCCTGGTTTGTGGAATGCCAAAGTCTGAGCTGGACTCACAGCACCCAAGGCTTGGCATCTTTCTTGGCAATGGGCATTTTAAATCCACTGCAGTGGCTGACAGAGTTATTCAGCCTTCAGCAGGCAAGAGAGTGAAAAGAACACTTTTTGAGCACATTAAACGGATTATAAGCTCATTATGGAGATTTTTGTGAGATCAATGTTTCATTTATGGCTTTGTCATTGACCCAATTGGAATTAGGATTTTCCACTGTGAACTGCAGGGGAATTTCACCAGGGATGGGATCGTGGCTTTCCCCAGCTCTCTGACACCTCCACTTTTCCCAGGAGCTTCCCCAGCACCCCAGAGCAGCCACAGAGAAATGTCTGATACTCCTCCTGCAGAAATCCAGCTCAGCTCAGCCTGGCAGGCTCCAAACCACACCCAGGAGCAGGAGGGAGCAGGGGAAAGCACCAGACACTCCTGTGAACCTGGAGCCTCGTGGGTGGAAAGGAGGGGAGCCCCAGATGTTCCTCCAGCCCTGGAGAGCCAGGAGGTGTCACAGCAACTGCTCTGGCAGGGACATTAAGGAATTACTTCCAGGAATTTGCTGTTGGCTCTGCAAGGGCATGTTCAGGAATGTAAAAGCTTTTCCCTCTTGTGTTTAATTAGGCAGCTCTGTTGCTGTTAAGCTACAGAACAAAGTAGAAAATTACCCCTTTTCTCCAATATATCACACACCTTTTATACATTAAATGATTAAAATAAAAAAAGAAGTTTAAATTGCTGTAAAGGTTCCCTAGAAGACATTGCTATAGGGGTATAACCAACCTTGGTCCTCAGCACACTGAGGGCACAACCAGGTACCTGGCACCAGGTGCCAGGGCACAAATTGTTCCAAAAATACTCAAATCTGGTACTCAGATCCTGTGTTCCACACAGGGAGTTTAACCTGTAGCAAAACACGACTCCTCAACAGCATTTGGGTGAAATTCAGAGCTCTCTTTTACTCCTGGATCATTCATTCTCTTGAATGTTTTATGTCCCCAGATATCCATGGTGTGGAAGTGAAGTTGTGGTGATTTAGCTGAGCTGAGGATCCTGCCTTATTTCTGTTCATTTTTAATGGACCCTACTGCTGGGAAGTCAACACCACAGGTTGCTGTAATGAAGCTATTTTTCCTTAAAATCATATTAAATGCTCCCATGCTCGGTCAATATTCTATCCTAAATAAACAATTTAAATAAAGATTTTATAACCATGCTCATCAACGTACCTGAATTGTTTGACTCTGGTAGACTTTAATTACGTGAAAATTGAAACTGTAAATTCCTTTCCGTGGTGATACAAAGACAGACTCCAACGTGAAAAAATTGCCCACATTTACAAGGATCTACAAACAGAAAAATGTAGCATGGGGATTAGTACAGGTAGTGAGTGCTAAAGAAAAATACTGATTATTAACTTTAGAAACCATTCACTCGTGGAAGAATTTTAATCTACATCTAAGCTGATTTATTCATTTTCTCTTGATTACTGTGGAATAATTCATAAAATGGGGATTTAGTTGTGTTTATAGGACAACTTTACTACAAATAATTTAAGACGGGAATTATTTCTTACCTTGCTGCTACACCATACCCTCAAGTCCTTTCTTCCATACATGTTTTTAAAAAGGCATTTTTGTTCAAAATGCCACGACAGCACCGATTCTGGGAGTGGCACAGGCTGAAAAGCGATGGCCAAGCCAAGAGTGCCTTCCCGAAGAACCAGGTGTGAGCCAGGACCCCATGAACAACAAAAACCTGAGCAAAAATTCCCAGCCTGAGCTACTGGAGCAGCATCCTAGCAGAACCTGCCTGGGAGCCTTCGGCTCTTTCTATGAGCACTAAGAATAATTTGGGTTTAACTAAACAGAGAGAAGGGGCAGAGGGGAACATCTGAGATGAGTGCATCACCCATGTGCTGCATATCCTCTGTAATGAAATTTTGCTCTCTTTCCAACTAATTATGCTTCATTTTAATTGATATTTCCAGGCTCCTTTGTGCCAGGCAGAGCCCTCGGAAGCCTCTAGGGCTGTCCATGGAGTTTTAGGGTCATTTTCAGTGCCAGCACTGAGCTGTGTGGCACATCTGGCTCCAGCTGTGACCACGATTTACTGCCCACCACGGCAGGGTGTGGGAACAAGAAGAACCATCAGTCTCCAGGACTTTGGACTCTCCCCAGGACGGGAGCTGGGATTAAAACAAAGATGACTTTGAACCTTGGGGTTTTGGGAAGAAATTTCCATCATTTCTTCTCCTGCCACAGCTTAGCTCTGCAGTGGCACTGAAACAATTGGACCGACTGGGGTGTTGGCTGAGTAAGAGATCAATTCTACTTCCCTTGCATTGAGTGATAAGCTGACAGATGTTAACAGCAATAGACATGCAACTTTGCAAAACAGGGCTGGCATTGATTTTCTTCTGTTAGCACATGGACATGGGTGTCAAGAATTTGATGGAACGCGTTGTATGAATTTATCTGATCATTCAGAATCTATTCACAGAAGTATACAACAACTGTGTTGGTATCTGCAGTTTAATATTGGAGCTGAGCAGAGCGCAGCTGGACCGCCAATTGTGCTGGGAAAGTTAAAAGGTTTTCCCTTAGATTCTCTCTTCTGCCTCTCTCAGAAGCTGCACAAACAGCCAAAACCCCACCGAGAGATCCCGATGTCACCTCACTGCTGCCTCCCGGGCTCGGTCTGCACTTCTCCCCGGGGCAAACGGGGAATCTCTGCACCCCCCGGGGCAAACGGGGAACCTCTGCAGCCCCCGGGGCAAACGGGGAACCTCTGCACCCCCCGGGGCTCTGCCCTGCCTTTCCCTGCCCCTCCCGGGGCATTCCCAGCTCCCAGCCGGGCTGGGATGCAGGGCAGCATCACCTGTTGGCGTGCCGGGATCCGCAGGGGGATGGATGCCGTTCCCTCACCTGGTCGAAGTAGATGATGCGCGTCTTGTTGCTCATCTCGGAGGGCTCGTGGTTGGTGCTCCTCACCGCCGAGAAAGCCACCTTGGAGTTGGCCGCCCGCACGGAGATGCCCAGCGGCGAGGAGGACGAGCCCTTGGCGTCGGGGGCCGGGTTGGAGTCGCACACCACCAGGCACTTGCCCTCCAGCACGATGGGCTCGGTGTCGTTCTGCGCGCCGGCCCCGCGGCCGCCCAGCGCCAGCGCCAGAGCCAGCAGCAGCGGCAGCCGCCAGCCCATGGTCCGGCCCCGCTCCGGCCACCGCGGGGTCCGGCTGCTCTGGCCTCCTGCCACCACTCTGTGCCGTCTTCTTCTTCTTCTTCTTCTTCTTTTATTTCGCCCTCTTTTTTTTTTTTTTTTTTCTCTCTTTCTTTCTCTGCCCGGCTCTTTAAAACGCGCCGCAAAAATCCGCCCAGCCAAATCCGCGCTGTCCAGAACGCCCTTTTCTCCCCTCTCTCCACATCAAAAAACAGCGTGAGAAAAGGAGGTGGGGGGGGAAAAAACCCCTCAGGTGAATTATTGCTGGGAGAGGGGAACGAGAGGCGGCGGAGAACCGAGCCCGTTTGGCGGTGCCATGGGTCGGGTTGAAGCTGGAGATGCGGGATGCTCGGAGCGCGGAGCTGGGAGCTTCCCCCAGGCTGCCGGACCTGCCTGTGACACACGGCAGGAGCTGCACGCTCCCCTGCTCGCTCTCTCTCTCTCTGTGTCTCTATTCCCCCACAAATCGCCCCTCCCCAGCAGCTTTGTCACAGCAAACCTGCCCGGTTCTCACCTAGCGGGGGTTCCATCCCCTAAACCCTCCCCTCGGGATCGCCCCCTGCTCACACACACTCCTCCTTCCTCCTCCTCCTCCTCCTCCTCCTCCTGCCTGGCAACTTCTGGAGCGGCTGCAAAGCCCAGGGAAAGAGCCAGAGCATCGCAGCATCCCCGGTTTTCAGGAGGAGGAGGATGGGAAAGAGCCACAGCCTCCCTGAAAGGCAGCCCCTGAACTGGAGCTCCTGGGCAGATGTTTGCAGCTGGGGCTGGGGCAGGGCTCGTGGTGTCATATCTGAGCACGCAAAATTCTGTGGAAATTCTGAGTAGTTCAGATGGAGCCAAAATCCATGGAGACAATCCAAAATCACCCATGAGAAAGCAATAAAGAACCATCACTCCCATGATGACAAAATGATTTTCATGTGACAGAGGCGAGGATGAGTCCACACCTGGATGAAGGTCACAGGAAAATTGACTTTACAGGGGGAAGACCAGGAAGCCAGAGAATGTGGAGTACTGCCAGCCACCAACCAGATTTCCCTTCTCTAGCTTCAGGTAAACCTTGTCCTCCTTGTCCAGGTACAGCAGGACCCCGTTGGTGGCAGCTTCACGGGTGACATCCTTGTCCCCAGCGAAGGCAGAGATCACTGGCTTCCCATTCAGCATCAAATTCACCTGCAGGAGTGGGGTGACAGCCCGAGCCCTGCAGGCAGGAGGGAGCAGCTCTCCCCAAATCACACCCTGAGGTCACTGCAGGGCTGTCCTGCCTGCTCTGTGAGGACTAACATGGCCAGTGCCACCCCACAGTGCTGCCATGTGCTTATGGTGTGATTTTCCAGCTCTGTTTATCATTATTTTATTTTTATGGTGTGTGTTGGAAGGATTGGGAGACTGAGCAGGTCCTTACCTTAGTTCTCCTGTGAATTTTGAGCTGATTAAAAACATGAGTGGCTTGGTGCTGGTGGTGGCTTCTAGACAAGATTGCATCACCTGGCCCTGTTTGAAAGAATCTCATGGTGAAACCTAAACTCACTGGGCTGGGATCTGGCATGGGGATCCTGGACCAGTACAGACCATCAACTTTCTCCATGTGCTGCTCCAAGAGACATCAGGGCTGCTATACCCATGTATACCCATATAAATAATATCCATAATCCACAAATCCACACCTAAGGAACCAACCTGGAGAGTCCCTATCAACAAAATCCCTGATCCACAGCAGGAAACACCTCCTCCCTTGTTCCCACCCCAACAGAAGGAAGAGAGCTCTGAGGTTGTTATTTGTAACAATCCTTGTTTGGGTGGCTGAGCTGGGCTTTAATTGCTGAGCAAAATGAGGGAAGTTTGCAGGGGATGCTGTGGGAGAGGTGAGTTGACAAGTGGAGTTTGCATTTAATTCATAAGCAACAAGGTTAATGATTGCTCTTATTTTATCTGACAAAGAATTTCTCAGTATTGATCCAGCTCCCTCTAACAGGGAGTTTGTGTTTCTTTCTTTGAAGTAAAAATGAGTAAAATAAATAGCAACAGCACACAACAATGGAAATTCAGATTAAGCTCACAGCTTCTTTCCCTTTCTGGACACACACTGTGGAAGCCTAAAACTGCCTCCAGCTGGAAGAGTTTTGATATTTCACAGGAGACTTCTAGCACTGAAGCAGCTTTCTGACAGAGGGAAGAGCCACAGGGAGAATCAGGAGAAAACACCATGTCTGCATTTACATTTCCTTTCCCCTCTCGCCTTGTAAACCCGCATTAAATACGATTTCTGTATCAATACTGCATGATACCTCCCAAATCTCTTCAGAAACAGAACATCCTGCTCTGTGTAATTAGTCACTTGTCTCACAAAAGGGAGGAATAATCTGCCTCACACTTCCTCTCACACTTTCCAGCTTCGTGCTGGTGTCTGGAGGCCTGCAGAATTTTTCCAGCCCCTGGGTAACAGAGCCCTCCTTCCTCTCCTTGCCTTTCTTCCTCTGTTTAATCCCATTTCCCCCCAGCCAGGCTGGGTTTTCTGTTTGCTGGGTGTGGGGAGGTTCCTGCAGGGGCTGAGCACCCCCAGGATCTCCCACCCTAAACAGGAGCTGTGGGAGGAGGGGGAGCAGGGGGGCTCCATCCCATAATAGTGATGGCAATCCCCACCTGTGCTGGTGCTCAGGCTTTTCCCAGGCTTCCCTCCAGGCTGGAATTGCAATTCCTGAGCTGGCTGCTGTCCCCAGCTGGCTCCTGGCCCACGGCTCTCTGCTGCTCAAACTCTTTGTTGGCCAAAGCCAAGATAAATTCACCTGGCTAATGAGCCTGATGGTTCTTTAAAAACAGCCTGTAAATGTTTTATAAAGTAAATTCCACTCCATTTATGTGAGCATAAATCGTAAACAGATCCTGCAGGAATATAATAAAATCTTCAGCTGTACATGTGACTGCAGTGAATAGAAGGTTTTGGGTTTTAATTCATGCTGGTGAAGACTCAAGCCTAGATTTTCCTGCTTTATTTCAATCCAAAATCCAATTTCCCTTATTTTTTAATTAAGTTTTTTCGTAGCTTGCCTTTTTTAATGTACCTCCCCACAATCCATCCCATCTTCAGGAATTTTTTAAACTTTCTGCAGCAGCAGAACAGAGAAAACAATGAAAAACAATTTCCTACCAATATTTGTTGGGCTGCTTTAGTTTCCCTGACACTGCTGTGATAAATCTGTGTTTTGATGGCCTCCTCAGGAAGGAGAATTTCCAAACTCCCTGCGAATTTTAGAGGTGATTAAGGAAATGAGTCAGCAGGATGCCTGCATGTGTGAAGGTAAAACTGCTCAGATCTGCTGACAGCTCTGGCATTTGAGGTCTTTATTCAGCATTTCTGGAGCAGCCAGACCTTCTCTTCCACCAAAGCTGAGCACCTGCACCAGGTGAAAACTGGGGTTTGAAATTCCCACAGGCAGATGCTGCCAGTCCTTCCAGCAGCATTTTCTCCCTGATGGATGTCTGGAAATATTCCAGTTTTTCTGTTTCTCAAGGCTTAGTCTGGGTTTACATCAGTGTAAAACTGAGAGCAAAGTGTGACCCTGGAATTCTTCTTGCTCCTTCCAAGACCTCAGGCAGGAGTCAGGTCTTTGCAACATCAATAGGCCAGCAAATGTCACCATTAATCTTCACTAAACTATCCACAAATAGCTTGATATTTCTTGTATTTATGTTTATTCAAAATATTTCCAGGAAATATTTACATGTTTAACCCTCCTGTAAAAACAGAGGTTAGGTGATTAAGACCATAAAATCAAGTGCACACATTAACTGCTTTTAAAGCAGGTATTTGCATTTAAAACTTGCTATAAAGCAAAATTTAATTCTTGGTTTACTCTTGTATTTCAGTCCTTTTTTTGCATGAATTCCAGCTCTTTGGGGAGCTTTCTTGCCTGCAGAAAGGGAGAAACAAATGCAGAAAAAGGATTTACACAGCTAAACCACAAAGCTTTGTGTATTTTGGGCTGAGGAACTGGAGAGCAGAATCATCACAGCAGGGCTGGCATTCACAGGGCAAGTTCAGTAATTCCACCCTCTGAAGGGTTTGGATGGAGTTTGATTCTCCTAATCAGCTTAATTCCTGACAGCAAAGTGAGAGATCAGATTGGTTGGAGTGCCAGGAGTCCAAGGAATCAATGTAAGCAGCAATGACAGCAACGTGGGATCTTGTCTGGGAGCTGTTTCCTGACTGAGAAAAGTTCCTGGGTTGGAATTGAGCTGAGCAAATTTCTGTTTATAATTGAATCATTTCAGGCCAAGTCCTGCAGAGCCTGTTCAGGAATATTTCTGGGAGCTACAAGAAGAATTTTGGTGTAAATCTGCTCATCAGCTCTTGATCT
The DNA here is from genome assembly GCA_024734035.1 of Alethe castanea. Taxonomy (NCBI): domain Eukaryota; kingdom Metazoa; phylum Chordata; class Aves; order Passeriformes; family Muscicapidae; genus Alethe; species Alethe castanea. Next base: position 2,141,921 of record JANRGV010000048.1, read on the forward strand.
TTATGGACAACAACCTTTGGGGGTTTTTTTAGGTCAGTGCTTATGAGCAAATGACATCACCCTAGCAGAGATCATCAGTTGTTTACCCTAATGCAAAAGTGTCAGTGATTTATGTCTCAAAACACATTGCAGCACTTCTAAACTGCATCCAGGGACTTCAAATCTGCATCTGAAACCCTTTGTTTCAAATGTCTCGTTTGTCAAATGAGCTTAAAGCAATATTTAGCTGCTTTGTGGCTTTCTCTGGTTTAATTACTGCTGACTGCTGTTGTGTAAAATATTCCCAGTGGGCAAAATTCATCCCTGGGTAAATAGGCAGTGAGTGGGGAGGCTTAAAGCTCATTTAGCAGTGCCTGAAATAATTTCAGTGTACACCAGAAAACCTCTGTGCTGCTCAGACACATCGCACCATGCTGTGAGGTGAAGGATTCAAGTTAGTGCTAAAGAAAATTTTATTTTCACCAAGTGTTTGGAGCTTTCAAAGGCTCTCCTTGTTACTCTGGGAATAAAGCAGCTGGTTCAGCTTTCAGTACACTCTAAACAGTGAAAAAATGAGTATTTACATTAAATTTGGGGAGAAAACTTACCAGCTGAGCATTTTGGCAGCCTGGTTGAGCCATTCATGCAGGATTCTTGTACCTGTGAATGTCCACATCCCAAATTCTGGGAGTGAGGCAGGGCAGGATCTGTCCAGGAGCTCTTTGAGCCACCCCAGCTCCTCATCAGAGCAGCCCCTGGGTTTGGAGTTTTCCACATTTCTTCTTTAAGATGAGCAGTTTAAAACTTTTGTGGTTTTTCTGAGCAGTTTTCTCGAGCACAGGAAGATTTTCTAAGAACTCTTTAGGCTTTGTACAGAGAGCACCCAACAAGGGCCCTTTCAGAAACCCCACTTTTATTCTTTTTTTCTGACAGCATTTTCCCCTTTCTCCTAAAACTGGTCTGGATTTGAAAGGCATTAATTCAAACCAGAAACCAGCATTCCTGAGTGATATCAAAGCTTTTCTCTACAGAACACCTTCCAAGTGGCCACAATTTTATTTTTACTGCTCATTTATACAAATTAGCAGGAGCACTCTGCCTGGTGCCTGCAGTTCAAGTAGGAAAGAGAAAAAAAAAAACTTAAAAAAGAGGAAAACTGGAAAGCAAAGTTCAGCCTCTGCCCTGGGGTATAATTGTCCATTTCTGGAATTTCAATTTTTTCCACTGACTCTAGTGCTGGATAATCTCTGCTCTTTACACTGCTGAAGAGACCATGGGAGGATTGGAGAATTCTGCCCCTGGGGAAAGAGAGTTGTATTTCAACCTGTGAATTCTTGAAAAGCCCTTGTGAGTGGTGCCCCTATGGGAGCTCAAATGCCCTCAGTGACCTGTCCCTAAACGAGCTCCATTTCTTCCAGCATTTCCTGGGGCAGCTTCAAATGCTCTGAGACACTGGATAAAGTCAGGGATTTCTGCTGAGAGCTGTTCTGAGCCCTGCTTCTGCTGAAATCCATTCTTGACTAATATGAGATACAGAAATTATCTTCCCTGCCCCTGCTGCTCCTGCTCAGAAATGTGCATTTTTAGGAAACAAATCTCCTTTTGCCCCTGGAGCCAGTGGTTCTGACCCTGCTGAGCTGGCAGCAGAGGAAATTCAGGGCAGATCTGACCCTCAGCTCCACACAGCTGAATATTGACACAAATTTCACTGATCAGAACTTCTTAAAACGCCTTCACTAATAATTCATTTTCCGGAATATGCCAAAAATCAGCTCTGGGGGGAAAAAATAACCCAGATGTAAAACCTGCAGTTCTTGCAGGTCAGCTTGCTCCTAGTAGTAATATTTTCCACAAAAAGAAGCCTCACCCAATGCTTTTATGACTTTTGCAGGATAAAACCATCAGCTGCCAAGGAGGGATCCCAAGGACATTAACCACAGAGAGACTTGGAGCTCATCTATAAAATCCCAAATAAATGTTGGGGTGCAAAAACCATTATTCTTTACACCACTAAAACACAATAATACAATTTAAGAGACCTGAAAAAAACCCAGCATTATGGTAAATAAAATAAATAATGAGGTAGGGAACAAGGTTATTTTTGCACATAAATCAGGATGTCTCAAACTCCCAGGCACTGAAGGAACAGCTCCCACTCCATAGGAAAGCTTTGTCCTCTCTAAAGGGGATAGAACTCCATGCCAAGAAGGTACTTCTTTAAAATTTTAATTAATTTTTAAAATTAATGCTCCAGGATGTTCCCACAAAGGCACAGATATCAACCACTGGGCAGGATATATTTTTAATTGGGAGAAGCCTTGCCAGCTGAGCTATAAAACAACTACAA
>JANRGV010000048.1:2148802-2159788 GCA_024734035.1 Alethe castanea
AAGAGAAGAGAAGAGAAGAGAAGAGAAGAGAAGAGAAGAGAAGAGAAGAGAAGAGAAGAGAAGAGAAGAGAAAGGAATCTTGTTAATCTTGTTAACCAGGCTGCTTCCCTGGGGAATGGGACAGAGGGCCCAGCACTTTCCAAACCTGTCTTTAAAATATTCACTGCCTTTGAATTGTCCCTGCTCTCCAGGAGTGACTGAAGGTGAATATTGTTACATTTAGTGATTTATGTCTCCTAAAAGGTGGATTGGAATTTCTTGGAGCAGGTTAAAACACACTGAAGGAGCTTCCAGAGGTGACCCCCAGAGCCCAGAAGGGTTTGCCAAACCAAAGGTGAGAGTGAGCATCATTCAGATCTGTTATCAAAGGCTGAAATTGGGAATATTGGCCTGGACAAAGTTATGGCCAACACCCATGTCACACCTTCAAAAGACAGATTTTTATAAATTTCAACATAATACACATCATTTCCACCCACGGACACTCTGCTATCAGCTTTCAAAGGGCTCAGTGTAAAACCCACTGAGCTCACAGGTCATGGCACTGTTCCATGGGCAGCTGGAGATCCATTTCACAAAATTCCTCTTCCAAAACTCATCTTCCAAAATCCATATTCCAAAATCCATCTTCTATTTGAACAAACTTGTTCTGTCCCTCCTGCCGACTCCACTGCTGCTGGAGTCCTTTCCAGAGAAGGAAGCCAGTTTGTTTCCAGAAAGTTCTTGAACTCCAGGAAGTTTTCTCCTGCTGCATTCCCACTCCCATGCCCCAGACACTCTCACAGCCATCACTTGTGCCACTTAACTTTTATATTTTATGATAAATTCTATTTACCATGGCCAGTACATTATTTTTTTTACATTTCTAAACCACCTGGACACACTTCAATATTTCTCTTTTTTTAATTCTTCACAGTGACATGGCAGGTTAAGCATCTCCATGGCAACACTTCACCTCAATGTTTTGAACCTTTAACTCCTTTTACAAACTACAAAGGTGCAGTGAAAACCTGTTCCAAATGGCTGCACAGTGCATGAAAATCTGTTTCTGAATGTAGAAACCACATTTACATACCATCAACTTCAGCACTCAGGCCCTTCATGGATGCTGGAAAGGAAGAGAGAGGGGAAAAACATAATAAATATCATTTATACAGTGAGAATGGGAGTCTGCACAGAAGTTGAATTTTTTATTTGTTGATTATTTTTCCCCCTTTCCCTCCTCTCACCATCAGGAACAGCTTCAAACTCTGTCAGCTCCTGAGGAAAGGTGGCCAGCTCAGGCTGGTGGGAGAGGATCTGCTCCACCAGGGCGTGCAGGAGGGTGAACTTCCTCTCCCTGCCCCTCAGCAGGGGCAGCTGCAAGAGAGCAGAGCAGCCACACACTGAGCTATCAAAAATAAATTCATCATGAAAATAAATAAAAATAAATCAAAAATAAATAAATCATGAAAAAAGAGCAGCGGAGATGCTGATAGATCCCAGGTGTATTTGGCAAGAATAGAAAACAACAGAATTAAACTTCTCATATCTGGTGTCCAACCAGGGCCTGCAGCTCGGACAATTCTTCATGCCAAGGGGTTTGAATATCAGGGCAAGGCAGAATTTTGATGTTCTGCCTTGTTAGAGACACAGAATATTCAGAATATTCAGAATATTCAGCACCCAAACCAATGCTGCTGCCTGGAAAGGGGAAATGCAGTTTGTGGTCACAGACATGAGAGAATTCATTATTAAACAGGATTTTGTTCTCATGCAGCCAAAGGTAGGTGGTAAAATGTGACTCCTCATTAGGGATTACTGCCTCTCTCCACACCCAGGGAGAGCTCACATTAATGGCCAACAAACCTTAGAACAGGATGACTTTAACTACAAGAAAATATTTCCTCACCTTGGCCAGAGATGAGAGTCGGAATCCTTTGGCCAGCTCCTTGCCAGCCCTTTCATTCAGCTGGTTCCCCATGGCCAAAATGTACTCCAAGACTGCCACAAACTTGGGGCTGGCTTGCAGCTGCTTGCTTGCTTGGATATTCTGGGTTATCAGCTGGAACACACAAACCTTCCCTCAGGCTGAAAATAGGAATAAATCCCTGGTGTCTGGGCCACCCCTCCCTGTCTCAGCTAAACATGTATGGAGTTTAAAATCCAAATTTTCTCAAAGCCGTTAAAGAAAGACTGCAAAAAGCTGCTCTCAAAAGTTTTAAGGCTGTTTATTATTTCTTAGCTCAAGAATGTCTTGCCTAGCTAACAGCAGTCTGTTCTGCAAAGCATCCAAAGCAAAATCTTGCCTGGCTGAGCAAAGCTTATCTTTTATACTCTAAATTACACACTAAATATTTACAATAACTTTCTAATACAACACAATCTTGTTAAACTGTTTAGCTTTGTTTCCATTTAATCTGTAAGTGCTAGCATGTCACCCAGCATGGATGGCATAAAGGAGGAAAAAAGAGCATACCACGCCCCAAATCCTCCATGTTAGCCACGTTTCTTAACATAAACATACCTAAAAATCTATTTATTCTATATTTTAACAATCTAATTTACACTCTACTTATTTCTATGGCCTGCATTTCTTCCCTCAATGTTAGCAAATTCTCCCAAAAAGCTAAATCCAGCCCCTAAAGCACTTAAGTCTCATTTAAAAGTCTTTCAAAAGCCTGCCAGGGGGGTCTTGACGTCCCCAGGGGAGCACCCTGGACTCCCACACCTCATTCCAGCTCCCCAAGACAAAGCTGTGTTGGCACAGCCACCCCAAAAGGAGTCACATCCTTTCTGGCTGCCAAAGCACCTCCAGCCTGCTGTGCACAGATTGTGTTTTGCTGTTTGGGTGCCCAAATTTCAGGGGTCAGGGGAAGCAGAGTCTGGAGCTCCATCCTTCACCTTCCTCCCTTCCATTTACTCCAGCTCAATGCTGTTATCAAAATCCTTAGCACAGTTTCCCCACAAGGAAGAATAATGATTTCCTGTACTCAAACTCAGTATAATTCAGTTTTCCCAGGGAAGCCACCTCCCTTCTAGGGCTATAGGCACAGGAGGTGATTTTGTTCTCAGTTAAAAAATCTGTATTTTTTTAGCACCACACCTCTTTTCATCAGTCACCAACACACAAATTTCAAAACAGGGACAGGATGAAGCACATGGGTGCTCTGAAAGCTGTTGTTAAAGAATTTATAGCACAGCTCAGGGCCAGAGGGTGCTGAAATCCAATATTCACATTGTCCCTTCGGATTTTAGGTGTAGATTCTGTAGTTTAAAAACAGGTGTTAGGGTGCATAAGAACATACTTAGACACTAATTAGCTCTTCAGTGAACATTAAACAGCCATCAAAGCAAACAGTGCATAGAATAACTTCCAAATATTCAATATTTGGCTTTAGTGGAGGACAGCAAAGGTGCAGCTGCACCAGGCAGGGTCAGAATCTCCCCTGTGCTTTCCATCTGTTCCTCTTCTGAGCTCCCCTTGCTGTTCCTGTGCTTTTAATCACAAAGGATGACAACTTGGTCTGGCAAAAACTTTCACATTTTATTTTCATTCCCATGCAGAACGAGGGCAAAAACCTCTCAAAGATTTTCATGGTGTGAAAATCCTTGTTTAGAATCAAAGCATGGACAAAGCCTGGCAGGTAAGGCCTGGCTTGGAACAGCAGGATCCAGTCACAAAACTGGCACTGGCTTATTTGCACCCTCCCACCCTTAGGGCAGCCTGGAAAAAGGCAGAGAGGGACTTGAGCTTCCCAAAAATTCACCCCAGAGCTGTAATCCATAGGGGCAACAGCTCCTTGAGTCTTCAGGAAATAATAAATCTCTTTGAGATTTGTCAAATAAACTTTCTCCATGTATTCAATTGATTCTTCCAGCTTAAAGGGCCAGAACCTCCCCACCAAGGGAATGGAATTTCAGTGGTGAAATTCACTTCTGTCTTACCCCTGGCCAAAGAAAGAGGAAATTTTAATAACTCCAAATAAAAGTTTGAAGATGTTTTCCTGTTCTTTTCTCTTTTGTGGATGTCCATCCTACTGCTACACCCATTATCCTGAACCTTGGTGGAATAAGGACAATATTAAACACACAAGTCGGGGGGAAATGTCCCAAAATAATCCTCCCAAACTGCCCAGCTTTGAAATGTGCTCTGAGGTGATTTGGGCCTCTCTTGTCACAGTGGCAGATGCTGATCACAGGCACACCAAGGGCTCCTGGTACTCACAGGCTCCAGGTCTCTGATGCTCTCAGGGAGCTCACGGATGCTGAGCAGCAGATCCAGCCTCTGGGCCAGCTGAGGGATTTTACACATCTGCACAGAATTGAGCAGATCCAGAATAAAAACTCACATTTACACCAAAATAAGCAGATAGCTTGCATTATTTATTGAGCAATTCAGCTGTGCCATTGTTTGCCTGGTTTCTGTGCTCATTTATTCATTTTATTCTGGGTCTCAATCCTGTGGATGCACTCTGGCACAAACCTGCAAATTCTCTGGATGCTCCTGGGCAGACATCATTAAAATCAATTGCAATCCTTTCTTGTGAGCAAAAATGGTTAAATACATGTAATTTTAGAGATTATGGCTTCTAGATTTTGGGATTCTAGATTAAGGTCAGGATAAATCAGCTCCTACTCTGTAGGAAGAGGAGGGAGTGTGACTTGGGGACACAAAGGGATCCATAATTCTCTTTTTATTATCTATTTGTCTCAACTCTTCACCAGAATAATCCTTTCATACTGATTCTGGGTGAGATTGTCAATTTAAATTCCAAACAACTGCTTCTGGCAATGGTTTTAGCTCAGAGAATGTCCTAAAAATAAGATGTGGTGTCTGTTAATATTGGAACTCCTTACCTCCAACATGAACTGGTCAACCACGTGCAGCTCTGAGCAGGAGCCCTTGAAGGACAGGTACCTTTCTGCATCTTTGGGTGTGGGCAAATATCTGCAGAGAGAAAATTAAAATTAGTTATCCCCTTCCTCTTTATTCTGTATTCTGATAAAATAATTATTCTGTTGGAATTCCCTATATTTTGTGTGGTTTATGTGTTTTATATTTATTGTTTATCCTTTGTAGGCATTTGAACCAACTGGGAAGCAAAAGAGATCAGCAGATACCTCTGGATATCTGGAAATGCTTCTGTGTACATAAGGCTTGAAAACAGCCAGAATATCCACCTGCAGATGGACAGAGAATTTAGAATGACAGAATATTTTAGGAAAGGTAAAACCATGAGACAGAGGTGTGTTCAGGCTCTGATTTCCAAAGAGGTTGGGTCCTTTCTCATGTCTGTTATCACAAAATCACAGAATATTCTGAGCTGGAAGGGACCCACAAGGACCATCCTGTCCATCCTGGCCCTGGGAGGGTTTCTCTTCTTTATCACAATTTTTACAGGGTTTTTAACTTGCTTAAACAGTGACAGCACAAAACACAGCCCCACAACTTCCTCCCCTCTGCACAAGGTCACAGAATATCCCCCAGGGCCACAGATTTTTAGAAGATTGATGTCTTTAAAAATGCCTCCACTTGGAAAAAACAAGCAGAGCAGCACAGCTGCCTTCCTTTGGAGATCTCCCTGTCTGAGCCACCACGGGGGGAATTCTCAGCATTTCTTCAGAAAAATGGAATCAATGTCACAGCTCACATGTGAGGAGTGTAAAGAAGCTGAAATAAGTATTCAGGTCTGCTCTCTTTTCTTTCTCTTAAAACAAACTTCGAAATTTGAAGCAGGAGTGATTAAACATTCATGGGCAGAGATGTACATTTCCAGTAAAAGTCAGGGAATTTACTCAAAGGTGGAAAAAAGCAAATATTTTAGCACGTTAAACACAGGACAAACACTAAGATTTATTTTACTGTTGTCAATAATTAATATGACATTTCAATTGTAAAATTGCTGGGCTTTGAATTAACTCTGTATTGTAGCAGATAAAAATGTAATCCTTTCAGCCCATTTTAGCATCAAGAAAAAAATGAATTTTCATTTAAGAATAAGTTAGCTGTTGGCAAATGAAAGGGTGTTTACTCATCATTAAAAATAGTTTGAACTTTTAAGCAAATTCATAGATCATATTTTAAAATAGCAAACATCTTCATTTAATCAGAAGTCTGAGACCCCATAAAATTCTTTAGCTGCATTATGCATAGAAAATGGAACTAACAGATTATCTGGAAGGTTTAAAGCTTAAAGCATTAAACAATGGGAGCCATGAGAAAGGAGGCCCAAAAACAGGTGAATGCATTCCATAAATATTTTTAAATATGAATGCAGCTCTAATGGAATTTGCACCATGAAAAAGATTCCCATTTCTCTGGAAAAAAACATTCAGTTTAGAGAGATATTGAGTGCTTTGCTGTTAAGACCTGAGGATAAAGAATCATTGAGAGATGCAGAGGTTTCTGTGTGGGGTTCATTGTTAATGATGTGCACTGCATGCACGAGCAGCACACTCTGCTCCCTGCTCACAGCCCTGGAAATGCAACTGGGGCTTGGACTTTCAGTGTTTTTCACTCTCCAGCAGCAGGGTTTAGACAATCTCAGACACTCTGACAGGTTCAGTTTGCACTGGGAGGAATTTCCCAGCCCTGTCTGCACCCCTGTCCTGCCCATGGGTGCTCAATGAAGTGGAGGCCACAGCTCCCAAAGGTGAAATTTCCCTAAATTGAGTGAAAGCTGCTCAGAAATGCTGAGTGCCAGAGCACTGTACAGGGAAACTCAGCAGTGGTGATGCTCCTGAGAATTCCTGTCTGCTCCTTCCATTTCCCAGTGCCTTGGGAGTCCAAGCCTTCATTTCAAGATTAATCTCAATGTTTCAGTTACACTCAGAAATCTTGGGGTGGAAAAAAAAATACAGCTTCCTTCCAGTGCAAGATTTGCGCTTGGATTCATCGATTTTGGCAGTAAATAAAAATCCCAGGGACAGAATCCTTGAAGCATCGTTTGAATCCTCAGAATTATACAACACAGAGCAATACAACAATCAATACCCCTCACACATCCCACTGCTGGGAATATTCCCTCAGCCTTATTGCCATCAGAGAAAGACTTCAAGGAAAAAAATACGATATTTCAAGCTTCATTGCCATCATTAATATTATTGTTATGATGGCAAGGAGCCCAGAGGCCATAAATCAGTGAGGTCCCAGCTATTCCAGCAGATCCTGCATTTTGCACGAGCTTTTCAGGTGCTGTGATTGGTGGCTGTCTAGAACTTTGCTGTTTACTTTTATTTTGGGTTTTTTAATTTTGGTATTTTGTTTTTTAGCTTTTTTTTTTTATTTAGCACAATTTATGTTTCAGTGGCTTTGAAGGGTTTTAATAAGTTGTAGACAAACACTTAAAAATTTTAAGGCCAAAATTAAACTGATTCCACAGGAAGCAGAAAAATCAATTATTTAGTTCCTCACTCTATCAGTGTCTTCTGTTCCTCAGTTTTCTTTAGCAAAACACTTTTTTTTTTGTCTTATTTTGAAGCAAGAATCAGTTCCACATCAAGCTTCTGCATGTGAAAATGTTTATTAAAATGGCCCAAGGTTCACATGGGGACTGGGATGTGGAGCAGATCCCACTCTAGGATCCCACTTCTTTCTTTCTTTCTTTCTACATCTCAAACTATTCAAAAAGACAAAATCAAATTCCTGTGAATTTCAATAGTTTGCCAATAGTTACACTCCTGAAATCTGTCCAGTTTTGTGAAGGTTGCAGAAATCTCCACTCTGCTTTAAACCCCCAAATCTCTGCCACTCAGACACACAAATATTCCCAAAATCCACCATCCCATAACCCTCCTTCAATTCTTGTCTGCCTCCCTCCTCTCCAAACCAACTTTCCAAACTCCACATCATTTGCAGAAGATTCTGGCATCTCCAAAAAGTCCCAAAGCCAAACAATTCCCCCCAAAATTACCTCCTGAGTGCTGTAATCTGCTCATCTGAGAGCCCACCACTCTCCTCGTCGATGATGAACAATTTGTCCTTCAGCTCACTTGGTTTTACAGGGAAACTTTTAAGAAAAATGTCTGGAGAAAAAAATCCTTGGGTTATTTGGAAGAAAATGCTCAAGGGAAGGAAAATTACCAAAGTATCTCCTCTATACTTAGCAGAATTTAAAAATAAAGGGGGAAAAAAACCCCAACAACCAGAATAAATAAAATATTTAGCAGCTGCTATCATAAGGCAAAAATTCAATCTTCATATTTTCTTTAAATTTACATGTCAGTCATCAAGGAAAAACAATTCTGAGGATGATTTTCATGTCTCTTACTGATACCTGCTCCCTGTGGGGCAGAAATTTCTTTTTACAACAAAAATCCATTAGAGAATTTAGCTTTTATTTGTATTTTCTCCTACACTGGCCTTGAATTTAGTGTGGAAACCTCTCAGAACTCTCATTTTCACTTGAAATCTCCAGAATTTTTAACCTACTGGAGCTTCATCTTTTTATTCATTAATTTGATTCATTAATAAGGACTGCGGTTTGCAGCACTTGCAGGAAGATTAATCAGAATTCTCAGGATCAAATTAACTTTTGATCTGAGTAATGTCCATTATGATAAGGATATGCCAAAACTCTCACTGATGAGGATAAGATTAAGAAAGGGATGTAGAACGTCCCAGAAAAAAAGCTGTAAGAGGAACAGGATCAAAAGGAGGAATGGTGCTGTTTGCAAAGCAAAAGAAAGACATTTCCTCAAAGAAACTGCAATAATTTAGTAGATAAAAGTGCTATTACAAGATCCTTTTATCTGCAACAGCACTTTCCCATCACTCTTCCTTTTAACCCTTCAAATTGTTAGTCAAGGGATGCAATAATTCCAAATTATCTCCATTTACATTTCCCAATTAAAACTTCACACGCTCTCCAAAATACATTTTTTTTCTTTTTCATATTCATCAAGATGAAATCATTAAAACTTCAGAGTTGGCTGCCCCAAATTCTTTACACATGTAACCATCTTAAAGCATCTCTAGGCTACAGAAATTTTTTGGAAAGGCATCTTTGTGACAGAAATCAGAATGTTCTTTGAAGAACAATTACTGCTGCTCCTTTAATATCCACCACTTCTCATTAAGGGAATGAAAAGTCCTTTACAATATTTTATTAAGAAGACCAGGACTGGGTGTTGAGCTGCTTCATTAGCTCTGAAATTAGTTCTAGGTCAGGCTTTGGGCAGAACCCCACCTGAAACAGGAGAGCAAAGGGCTCTGTTCAAGAACAGGATCCTGAGCCCTCAACAAGGGAAAAGCCAAGAATTCCTGACCTGGAGCTCCCCAAAGGCTCCTCACACCAAACACCTCCCCCAGCACTTCAGGTTCTGCCTCCCCCCTGCTCCTGTGTGGGACTTTGCAGCCCAAAACATTGGAAAAGCCTTTGAAGTCAAAGGTTTAAATTGATTTCACAGATGTTGGATGACTTTTCACATCTAGCCCAAGATAGCAGCATCACAGCTCAGTGGGTCACCCCAAAGAAAAGCAAAGAAAAAGCAAAAAAAAGCAGTTTGGGGGTTTATCTCTAGAGCATCAAGGGCCACATTGGGAGCAACTGAGCCACGGGGTGTTTTTTTACAGAGAGAATCACTGAATTAAACAACGATTTACACACAGCCTTGGTCACTGCCTGTGCAATGGCAGAAAGCACAAATGGGAATGCAGGCAGAGCTCAGCCCAGGCTCCCAGAGGAGCTCACAGCCCCTGTGAAGGCACTCACTGAAGTTATGTGCAACCTTTCTGTCCAGCAGGATGTGCTGATTCACTGCAGGCTCACTGCCCAGAGGCACTGCCGTGTCCTGCACCTGGAACTGCTCACAGAGCCTGCACACATCTATTTTTCTCTTGCACGGGTCACACGATCCCCAGACAGATTTTTGAATCTAAAAATACAGGAGGGACACAGGGTAAACAAAAAGCCAGGAGAACAAGAGGCCCTTTGCTCCACGCAAACACAGAGAGGTTCTTTTGTGGCACAGCTGGATTCTTATAACTGTCCATATTATATGGATACTACAATATTATATATGTTATGTGTTATGTGTTATGTGTTATGTGTTATGTGTTATGTGTTATGTGTTATGTGTTATATGTTGTATGTTGTGTGTTATATGTGTTATATGTGCTATATGTGTTATGTGTTATATGTTATATATGTTATATGTTATGTGTTATATATGTTATATATGTTATATATGTTATATATGTTATATATGTTATATATGTTATATATGTTATATATGTTAGATGTTAGATGTTATAGATGTTATATGTGATATGTGATGTTATAGATGTTACATGTTATATGTTATATGTTATATGTTATATGTTATATGTTATATGTTATATGTTATATGGATGCTGCAATATTCAGTTTTGTTTTTTTTCCTTTAACGGTTTCACTCTCACCTTGTCACAAGGAACGACGTCCCAGTGGAAGGCTTTGGTTCTCTTCGCTGCTGGAGAGAGGCTGCAGGGCTGTGGGAGGGCAGGAGGGGCTGGTGGGGGCTCAGCCCTGCCCCTGGCAGGGGGCAGAGGCGCTGCTGGGGCTGCAGGCTCAGCCTTGCTCAGGCTGCTCCTTGCAGCATCCCCAGCGGGGCGGGCGCTCTGCTCTGCCTGCTGGCTCGGAGGCACGGCGAACTCTTCATAGTCAGCCTCAGGGGAGCTGCCTGCCGGGGATGGCAGCAGGGGCAGGGGGGCAGAGCTGCCCGGCTGGCACTGCCTCTCCAGGACACGCAGCCACTCCTGCAGCCTGCCAGCAGCCCCTGCCCCGCTGTTGTGCACGCTGCGGGGCAGCCGGAGCCTGCAAGGAGACACGGACGGAGCTGTGGGAGCCCACTGTGCTCCCCTGGCTCCTCTTGGTATAAATTATAACATGTTGTTGGCTCTTTGCCAGTATCAGGATAAATGCTGTATGTATAATGTTAAAATAGTATTTCTATATGGATATAGTCTTTGTTAATAGTAAAAGTTAGACATAAGTTTTTTAGAGATAGTATGCTTAAACTACC
>JANRGV010000048.1:2181285-2195932 GCA_024734035.1 Alethe castanea
GATGGGATGGGATGGGATGGGATGGGATGGGATGGGATGGGATGGGATGGGATGGGATGGGATGGGCCCCCTTGAGTAGGGGCTGAGCAATGTCCCAGCTGGGCTTGGACACTTCGGCTGGTCGGGCATCCGGAATTTCCATTGTCATCCTCCTTCTTTTTCTTCTTCTCCTTCTTCGCCTTCTTCCCTTTCTTTCCCTTCTTCTCTTCCTCCTCCTTTTTCTTCTTTTTCTTCTTCTCCTTTTCTGCCTTTTCCTCCTCCTTCTACTCCTCCTCCTCTTTCTTCTTCTTCCCCTTCTTCCTCTTCTTCTCTTCCGTCTTCTTTTTCTTTTGTTTGGTTTTTTTCTTCTTTTTCTTCTTATCCTCCTCTTCCTCCTCCTTCTCCTCCTCCTCTCTCTCATTTCCCTCCTCTGGCTCCTCATCCCCTCAGAGCCAGGATTTGCTCCACTGCTTTTGTCCCCCGATCCCACAGGCTCTGGGAATGCTCACTCCCAGCTTCCCAGAGCTTCCCACCCCCCTCCCCCGGGCTATCCCAATCCAGAGGGGATGGGACTGGAGCAGCCGGGCGGGATTTTCCCAGCTCCGGAGGCTCCGGCTCGGGATCTCATCCCAGTTTTCTCCATCCCTGGCACAGATATCCCCGAGGTGGAGGTGGCCCTGGAGGACAACCTGGTGAGACTTGGGGGTGTTCCTGCCCTGTCCCAAACCCGGCTCTCTCCTTTCCCTCCCCATCCCGCTATTCCCAGTTTTTCCTCACCCACAAATCCCCACATTGCACCAGGCATGCTGCTCCATCCCCTCGTTTTCCACCGGGAATTCCATGACCAAGGGAGCAGCACCAAGACCCATCCCAAATCCTCTGTGCCTCAGTTTCCCCATTCCCAAGGGTGTTCCTGCCCACCCCCCCCGAATCCAAGTCCATCCCAACTCCGCACTTTTCCCGCAGGAAGAGGATCCGATCCATCCCAAAATCCAGAGTGTCTCCAGCCTCGAGGAGATCCACGTGGACCAGGTGAGGCCCATCCCACCCAGGTGGGATCTGGTGGGTTCCCAATCCCAATCCCAATCCCAATCCCAATCCCAATCCCAATCCTGCTTTTCCAGCCTCTCCCGCCCTCCTCCTGTAACAAGCGGCCTCTTCCCCGCGTGGAGAGGGGCAGCCAGATGTCTCCCAAAATCCTGAAGCTGGAATGCGAGCGCGAGGCAGGCCCCAGCCATCCCCAATCCCACTGGGAATTCCAGGCGGAGCCCGGCCCCTCCACGCCGCGGCACAACTGCGTCCGCGCCGCTGACGCAGGTGGGGACCGGGAATGGCACCGTCTGCGTTATCCCATTGCCCCCCATCCCGTGGGATCCTTCCTGGCCCTTCTGCGCCTCCGCTCAACGGGAATCGTGGCCAAGGATATGGATACTCCAGATCTGTGGGGTGAGGGATCCGTGGGGTGAGGGATCCGTGGGGTGAGGGATCCATGAAATTCAGGATCTAAGGGGTGAGGGATCCATGGAGTGAGGGATCCATGGAATTCAGGATCCATGGGATGAGGGATCCATGGAGTGAGGGATCCATGGAATGAGGGATCCATGGGATGAGGGATCTGTGGGGTGAAGGATGCATGGGATGAGGGATCCATGGAATTCAGGCTCCATAGGATGAGGGATCCATGGGATGAGGAATCAGTGGAGTGAGGGATCCATGGAATTCAGGATCCATGGAATTCAGGATCCATGGAATGAGGGATCCATGGGATGAGGGATCCATGGAATTCATGATCCATGGAATTCAGGATCTATGGAATGAGGAATCCATGGAATGAGGAATTCACGGAATTCAGGATCCATAGGGTGAGGGATCCATGGAATTCAGGATCCATGGAATGAGGAATTCACGGAATTCAGGATCCATAGGATGAGGGATCCATGGGATGAGGAATCCATGGAATTCAGGACCCCTGGAATTCAGGACCCATGGAATTCAGGATCCATGGAATTCAGGACCCATGGGATGAAGGATCCATGGAATTCAGGATCCATGGGATGAGGAATCCATGGAATTCAGGATCTATGGGATGAGGAATCCATGGAATTCAGGATCTATGGGATGAGGAATCCATGGGATGTTGGATCCATGTGATGAAGGATCCATGGAATTCAGGATCTGTGGAATTCAGGATCCATGGGATGAGAGATCCGTGGAATTCAGGATCCATGGGGTGGGGGATCCATGGGATGAGGGATCCATGGAATTCAGGATCCATAGAGTCACCACCATTCCTGGGGTTGCCCTGAGCTCTGGTCGGTTCCTGGTGCGAAACTCGGGATCGTTGATCCCGTGGGATCTGGAATTTTGGGATTTCCCTTGCAGAGGTCGGCAGCATCATCATCTGCAGCTCGGACGACAGCGACGAGGACACCGTGGTGGTGACGGTGACACCGGAGCCACCCCCGTGCTGATGCCCCAGGGAATCATCCGGCCTCATCCCAGAATTCCCAGATTTCTGCTTGGAGTTTCGTCTTCCTGGACACTCCCAAATTTATTCTTGGGCTGAGCTCCCACTCTTCCGGAGCGGCCCCAAATCCCGCTGGATCTGCTGAGATCTCCCCTTCGAGGCTTTGAGGTTTCTTGGGAATGATGTTCGCCTCTTAAATCCCATCCAATTGTTCCCAAAATAAAATTTGGGATGGGATTTGGGATCTGTGCTGGCAGATCCCATTCCTGAGCCCCCCCCAAATGGGGAGAGATGATCCCAAGGGTGGGATCTCCGATCAGCACCCGGAGCAGGGAATTCCTTAGGATTGGGATTGGGATTGGGATTGGGATTGGGATCAGGGTTGGTTTTCCAGTGTAACGAGGCACAAAAAAATCCCGTTTTTTTAATGTCGCCCCCCTATAAAGCTGTTCTGGGATAAAATTCCAGCCCTGCCGCCTCTCCTTCTGTTGGTTCTTCCCACCCTGCTTTTCCCAATCCATCCCAAAGAGAGGGGAAACTGGGAATTATGGGGTAAAACCTGTCCCTGCACCCTGCTCCTGGGTTTTAGGGATGGGAGAAATCCCTGAGGGCAAGGAGAGAGCCCAGGGATAAAATTCCCACATTCTATGAGCGGAGAAGCCTCATTCCAGCCACATTCCCACAAATCCAGGGCTGCCAGAGAAAAAGGAAAATGAAATTTCCATTTCCCAGGAAAAGGGTGCGGGATTGTCCTGAGGGAAAACAGGGAATGAACTGGGGACTCTGCTTTTATCCCAGATCCCATTTTTGGGACAGCCCCAGCTCCAGGAATGTTTTCCATGGATTAAATTCCTGGGATTTGAGTGTTCCTGCCTCAATCCCAGCTGGATTCAGGGCTCTGCTTTTTTTCCCAGATCCCATTTTTTAGGGGAGGGACACCCCCAGCTCCAGGAATGTTTTCCATTGATTGAATTCCCATTCCTCGCCCCCAAGGCTGTTCCATCCAGCCCTGAGCCACCAGCTGGGTCTGGGGTCTCTTCTCCAGGATTTCCAGGATTTTAGGGACATTGGGAATTCCCCAGCCCTGTATCCATACGGGAAAGCAGGAAAAATCCCCGGATTTGTGCATTCCTGCCTCAATTCTGGCCGGGTTCGGGGTTCCCAGATCCCATTTTTGGGATACACCCAGCTCCAGAAATGTTTTCCATGGATTAAATTCCCATTCCTCCCTTTCAGCCCTGAGCCACCAGATGGGACTGGGATCCCTTCTCCAGGATTTCCAGGATTTTGGGGACGTGGGGACACCGGCCCGGGGGTGGCACCTGACCTTGTCCCTGTGCCGGCCCTTGGGATTCCCAATTGGAGGTGGCAATTCTGGAATTCCTCGGCCTCAAGGGTGTCCCCAAAAGTGGCGTTTTCCGGGGAATGTGGGGACACAGAGGGACCCCAAAAATTCTGATCCAAACACCTTTTACGAGGATATCCAGGATATCCCAGGAGGTGGTGGCACTGGGTGTCCCATGGAGGTGGCACTGGGTGTCCCATGGAGGTGGCATTGGGTGTCCCCATGGAGGTGGCACTGGGTGTCCCATGGAGGTGGCACTGGGTGTCCCCGTAGAGGTGACACAGGGTGTCCCATGGAGGTGGCACAGGGTGTCCCCCTGGAGGTGGCACCGGGTGACCCCATGGAGTGGCACTGGGTGTCCCATGGAGGTGGCACCGGGTGTCCCCATGGAGGTGGCACCGGGTGTCCCATGGAGGTGGCATGGGGTGTCCCCATGGAGGTGGCACTGGGTGTCCCATGGAGGTGGCACACGGTGTCCCATGGGGGTGACACAGGGTGTCCCATGGAGGTGGCCCCCGGTGACAGTCGCGGTGCTCAGAGGGTGTCACTGAGCGGGGCTGGCTGTGACAAGGCAGTGCCACCACCAGGTGTCCCCTTCGCACAGCGGCTCGTGGGCTGGCACTGCTCTGGTGACACTGGGGACACGGCACTCTGACACTGACACTGACACCGACATGGTGGCACTGCGGACACGACACTGTGACAGTGACACGGTGACACTGACAGTGACACCAACATGGGTGACACTGGGAACACTGACACTGTGACACTGACATTGGTGACATTGACACTGTGACACTGGGGACATGACACTGTGACACTGACACACAGTGACGCTGACGTGTGACACTGGTGACACTGACATTTGTCACACTGACACTGTGATAATGACGCTGTCACACTGACATTTGTCACACTGGCATTGGTGACGCTGACATTTCTCACACTGAAATGGTGGCACTGACACTGACCCTGTGACACGTGTGACACTGGGGACACTGACATTTGTCACACTGACACTGTCACACTGACATTGGTGACATTGATGCTGTCACACTGCCATTGGTGATACTGACATTGGTCACACTGACACTGTCACACTGACACTGTCACACTGACATTGGCGACACTGAAATGGTGACACTGATACTATGACACTGACACTGTCACACTGACATAGGTGACACTGGCATTTGTCACATTGACACTGTCACACTGACATTGGGGACACTGAAATGGTGACAATGACACTGACACTGTCACACTGACATTGGTGATACTGATGTTGGTCACACCGACACTGTCACATTGACGCTGTCACAGTGCCATTGGTGTCACTGACATTTGTCACACTGACACTGTCACACTGACATTGGTGACACTGACATTTGTCACACTGAAATGGTGACAATGATACTGTGACACTGACACTGTCACACTGACACTTGTCACACTGAAGTGGGGACATTGATACTGTCACACTGACTTTGGTGACACTGACATTGGTCACACTGAAATGGTGACACTGACACTGTGACGCTGACCCTGTGACTCACATGTGACACTGGGGAAACTGACATCAGTGACACTGACACTGTGACACTGACATTGGTCATACTGACATGTGTCACACTGACACCATCACACTGAAATGGTGACACTGACACTGTGACACTGACCCTGTGACACATACATGTGGCACTGGGGACACTGATGCTGTCACACTGACATTGGTGACACTGACATTTGTCACACTGAAATGGTGACACTGACACTGGATCCAGGACGTTATTCCCAATCCAGCAGTGATCCCAAAGAATCCATCCATCCATCCATCCATCATCCATCCATCCATCCATCCATCCATCCATCCATCATCCATCCATCATCCATCATCCATCCATCCATCCATCCATCTATCCATCCATCCATCCATCCATCCATCCATCATCCATCCATCCATCCATCCATCCATCCATCCACCCACAGCACCTGACAGCTCAGCACAATCATCTTTAAAGCTTGCCAGCCTCCAAGATCCTTCAGTTCTCTCTGGTCCAGCAATGAGGCCACTCAGCAGCAGCAGTCAGGTGTGAAAATGCCAAATTCACCCATCCCTCAGCCCCAGCAGCACAGGGCAGTGAGATTTATGGAGCTTCCAGGGAGGTGAGGAAGATACTCCAGGGATATTTGGCCCTGCTGAGGCTGAAGAGCAGAGTGCAGCTGGCTCAATCACGACTGCTTGTCTCTCACTCTGTAAATGAGAGAACAAAACTGACACTGAGCATTATTAGTGTAAAGCACTTAAAGTCCCTTTGACATGAAAAGCACCTGCAGGTGCTGGTGAGTGTTTTGCAATCAGCTCTGCTTTGTCTCCTTTTACCCAGGGGTGAGAAGGAAAATTGTCCAGAATGTCCCAAAGTTGAGTCTGTTTAAATTAACCTTTTAACTGGCTGAGATTATAGAAATCCTCATCTGGAAGCCCCCTCATTAAACAAGATTTTTCATTCAACTTCACAGGGGAATTCTCTCATGGAGAAAACTCCATGATCCACATTTAGCAGTAAATGTTATTTTCTCTTTACCTTTCCCTGAAGATTAAATAGTTTCACTAGTGAAAAAACAACTGAGCAATAATAGCATTAAAAAAAAAAAATAAATCAGCCTTGCTTTGTAAAACATGGCAGAGGTTTTACATGGGAAAAGTGTTCATTTCTGCTGGTAGCTAAAGCAGCCAAACTTTTGCTTTGCTTTCATCACAGCCAATATTTCATTAACTGTGCTGACATCCTCTTATTTGCAGCTTATTTTTCTCAGAAAATGAGTTATTTTAGGAAAGAACATGAAAGTAATGTAAGAGACATCACAATAAATCTCATTTCCACATTTAATCCATTGCGTCTTTGTGGGCTCGGGGTGGGTTGTCCTGACATTTTTTTAATGGCTGCTCATGATTCTTTCAAGGATCCATCTCCTGTGATTGAAGCACACAAAACTTTCATTAGAGATTCTTGGGCTAGATAATAATTTCAAGTTTGGAAGCCTCAGACAGTGAAAGGCAGCTCTGGCATGGGCAGATAAGCAGAGATGATGGCAGGGCTGGATCAGAGGCTGCTGCTGAAGGAAAGGTCTGGCAGTGCAAAACTGACAAATCCAGCTTTGTGCTCGGGAACTCTCATCTTTTTTGGCCAAGAAAGGAATGGGAACCAGGTCTTGCACATCCCTGGTAAGGGCACTGATCAGTAGCCCAGAACACAGAACAGCACAGAGGCATTTTCCTCTGAACACGCTCTAAAAGGATGAGGCTGCTGATAAATATTGTCAAATCTGGACCTGTTTGAACAGCATTTTTATGGGGTTTTAAATAATCATTATAGGAGCACGGGGGGTGTTTTCCTCAGTACAAGCTGTCCTAGTTAGAGAACAGAATTAACTGCAGCAGCTCACTCAAGTGCTGGAGTTTGCTCACAGAGCCAGCACAAGTTTTGAACTCCAGATGCATCCCAAAAGTTTTCCATTTCTCAGCTAAGTGAGACCCTCAAGCCCATCTCCAGAACCCCCCTCCAGTAAATCACTGTGGAGGATTAAAAGCTCTTCTGCAGTCAGAATCAGCCTAGGGGGAGAAGTAAAACAAACAAAAATCACCCCTTGTCTCTATAAACTTCTGGGGGTCTGAAAGCTGCTCCTAATACTCAGAAATACTCAGAAGAGGGTGATTCTTTTCTTTACCACCTGTTTGATCAGCACAGCTACAAGAGCCTGAGTCATGCCACGGTTTTGAAATTCACATTTCCTCTCCATCTGCTGGGAACAAAACAGGTCAGGGATTCTGGCCTGGAGGCTGAAAGAATAAAGCATGGGAAGGAGACACAATATTCTTGATGGGGGAAACAGGGAGGGAATGAACAATGGTGCAAGGGATGTTTTTCCTCCCAGGAACTCGTTCTCCCCTGGCCTCTGGCCCTAGTGCTGTTGGACTCAAACATGGCATGAGAGCACAGCCAGGAGGTGACAGCTGAGTGGCACCTGCAGGGAAGCAACCAAGGACTTCTCTTGTTCACACACCAGGGGATGGAAAAACAACAGGTTTGAGTGCAGGGAGTAAACAAGAGCACAGCTGAAGGAGGACTCTGCTCCCTGGGTGTCAAACAAATGTCTCACAATGCCTGGAGAGCAGGCTGTGACAGGAGCATTAGTCAGGGACTGCAGAGCAAGGCAAGAGGTGAGGAGGGCATTTCAGTCACTCATGGAGCAGATGATGGCACTTTCTGGACATTTCCAGAGCTGCAAGGACACACTCAGATGTCCTGTGAGCTTCCTGACCCAGTGAAGCCTGGAAATCCCAGCCTTGCCTGGCTCACTCAGGCTGTGTTTTCCTCCACTGACAACAGCCCTGAGCACAGCCCAGGCTGCAGCTTCCTCCCTGCAGGCCTTGGCAAGGAGCTGGGAAGAGCAATGGACAAGGCAACACTTGGGGAATGCACACAGACATCTCCCATCCCTGCCTCTCCCACCTCCTCTTCACCAAACCAAGCCATTCTTTCATTTTCTGCACCAGGAATTGCAGCACTGCTCTGCCCTTACTCTGCTCTCCTACCCAAGATGAGTGCACTTCACTGTCCAGGACACTGAGGGCAGGAATGTGGGATATTTTTGGCAATTTTCACTCCTCAGGTGCAGAGCAGCATTGCCAGGACACAAATCCTCTGCAGCACTGGGGTGGAGGTGAGAGCAACAACCTGCCTGCTCTGCACTGCAATAATCCCTGCACCCCTGGACACGAAGCAGGAACTGACAAAATACAAAACATTTTGTGACACTTCAGACCATGGTGGTTTTCCAGTGCTGAGCAGAGAAATCCTTCAGAAAATAAGGAGAATACATAATATTTCATGTCATTTCAGACCATGGTGGTTTTCCAGTGCTGAGCAGAGAAATCCTTCAGAAAATAAGGAGAATACAAAATATTTCATGTCATTTCAGACCACGGAGGTTTTCCAGTGCTGAACAGAGAAATCTTTCAGGAAATAAGGGCTCACATGTTGCTGTCTTTTGTGCAGACACAGCTTCTTCCCCTCTCAGCACAGGCTGCAGAGTCAGTGTGAGTTTTCAATCACACAGGAGGCTCTAGCACACTATTTTTAGTATTTTATGGTGCCATTAATCCACCTGGGTGTACAACATTCCATTTCCACTTCAAATTGCACCTCAGTGCAAATGGTGGCTTGTCCTGCTGTCACATAGACTCAGAAACTCATGATGCAACACATTTAATGTCTTCCTACCCCAGCTGAGAGTGAGGAATCCTGCATGGCTTTGGGAGCAGTGTGGCACGGAGGGATGGAGCATTCTGGAATGAACACTGGCAGGAATGACACAGACACTGCTGGGACGACAGGGCTGGGGTGTGAAGGGCCCAGCTCTTCTGGGAACAGCTTTAATTGTGGGTGCTAAAACCAGAAATGCCCCTGCAGCAGCAGGAAATCCAGAGCCAAGCCCAGGAGGGTGCTGCTCCCCAGGCTGAGCTGTGCCTTTGGATCCTGTCCTCACCCTGGGGGGACACAGCCTGCAGCTGCCACTCCAAAAGGGCTGCCACTTATGGGATGGGCTCCTGCTCACCTGAAAAAAACAGCATTTCCAAGGGCATTTAGAGCTGTTCTGCCCAGAAATCACAGCCTGGGAGCACTCCATGGGCCCCAAAAAGCTGGCAGGAATCGCTGGGGCTTCTGCACAAAGCAGAGGTTGCTGCAGATGGAGGGAATATCTGTTCCCCACCGTGGGATCAGAGCCATGGCACAGACAGTTTGCTGGTTTAAGATATCTGCTCCTATCACTGCAAACTTAGGGAGAGACCAAGCTCTTTAAAACATTACCTGTGCAACTTGGTGGGCAAATCCCGAGCTATTTATTCACTTAAAACTACTGCACTGAATACTGTCCTTGTAAAACTGTCACCTGGAGGTTAAAATTGAGAAGTGTCGCCTCTTGGTATTGAATTAGGGGTTCAAGATAATAATTATGCAGGCTCAGAATGAAACTGGGAGAGATCTGTGACTTTTTTAAGCTAACAAACCTGCAACAGAAGCCCCAAACATTAATATAAGTGATATTGCACTTGATTCCAAAGTATTTCTGCAAAAACATGAGGTGGGAAGAGTTTAGACATCAGCAAGTGCTTTTTAAAAGATCAAACTGAGAAAATTGCACCACGGAAATACAGAAGGAATGAAGTGCAAGGAAAATCTACCTTGCCTGCTCATATGTGATAAATTAAAATCTCCTCCTTCCTGCAGAGGTTTAAATGAGCACAGTCCCAGTTAAGACCAGTCCTAGTGGCTGCTCAAAGGTGCAGGGAGGTTGTTTGAGCATCCTGCCTGCCCAAAAGCTCCCCACGGGCAGGTCCGGAGCAGGCAGGAAGTTTCACGGGATGAAAGTCTCGTTTTGCAGAGGAGCTTGCTCGGTGTCTGCAGAGGGCGCCAGGCAGTTTGGGATGGGCCGGGATGCAGCTCCAGGTGCTCCAGCTGTCACTCACCAAGGTGCTCGCTCTCCAATGGCCAATGCTCTGCTCGCAGGGTGAGGTAGGAGTTGGTTTTTCTTTCTTGCATGTATAAATCCCTTAGTTCTCGTCTCCTTTCTTCCCACTGAAATAGCAACAGATGTTTGGCTGAGCTGCAGCATGCTGGTAACCAGGCTGCCCCGGCAGCCAGGAAAACTCCCTGCTTTTAATCACTGAACACAGCAATGTCCTGCTGCCGATTCTCCTCTGCAGAGAAAACTGTTTGCTGTCTACAGGCTCTGGAGCTCACTTTTTTCTAAAGGAAAGAATTTTATGCCAGCCTGGCATAAAATTCACTGTAAATGCAGCTTGTTTGATGTTTGCACTTGTAAAAGTGACTAAAGTCCTGCTTGGTGCCACCCCATATGCACAGCAGCAGCTTGGAAGGACTCGTTTTCCTTTTTATTTTTATTCTCTCTTTTTAACCTGTGCTCTCTCAGGTCCACAAGCACAGGTGAGCTCAGCTCCTTTGCTGACAATGAACACCACACACTTTGAATTCTCATTTCAGCCCGTGCTGCTCAACACCACCGCGGACTTCAACGACTCCATCCCGAGCAACAGGAGCGGCGACGGATTTTGCGAGCAGGTCTTCATCAAAGCCGAGGTCTTCTTGACTCTGGGGATCATCAGCCTGCTGGAGAACATCCTCGTCATCCTGGCAGTGCTGAAGAATGGCAACCTGCACTCTCCCATGTATTTCTTCCTCTGCAGCCTGGCTGTGGCAGATATGCTGGTGAGCATGTCCAACGCGCTGGAGACCGTCATGATCGCCGTCCTCAGCAGCGGCTACCTGGTCATCGACGACCACTTCATCCAGCACATGGACAATGTTTTTGACTCGATGATTTGCATTTCTCTGGTAGCCTCCATTTGCAACCTCTTGGCCATAGCCATCGACAGGTACATCACTATTTTCTATGCCCTCCGTTACCACAGCATCATGACGGTGAAGAAAGCCCTGACCCTCATAGTGCTCATTTGGGTGGCTTGCATCATCTGTGGCATCATTTTCATTGCCTACTCGGAGAGCAAAACTGTCATTGTGTGTCTCATCACCATGTTCTTCACCATGCTGCTGCTGATGGCCTCCCTGTACGTGCACATGTTCCTGTTTGCCCGCCTGCACGTCAAGCGCATCGCGGCGCTGCCCGTCGAGGGCGTGCCCCCCCAGCGCACCTGCATGAAGGGGGCTGTCACCATCACCATCCTCCTGGGGGTCTTCATCGTCTGCTGGGCGCCCTTCTTCCTCCACCTCATCCTCATCATCTCCTGCCCCATGAACCCCTACTGCATCTGCTACACCGCGCACTTCAACACCTACCTGGTGCTGATCATGTGCAACTCGGTCATCGACCCGCTCATCTACGCCTTCAGGAGCCTGGAGATGAGGAAGACTTTCAAAGAAATCGTGTGTTGCTGCTATGGCATGAGTGTGGGACAGTGCATGCTGTAAGCACCTGGCTTTGGGTGGAAAAAACCACGCCATAGGTGTATAAATGTAAATATATTTATGTACACCTTGAGAAACAGAGCAGCTCACTTTAAACGCAGTGCCTGAAGGAAGGGTGCAGGAAAGACAAAAGCCTCCTACATGATGCCTTGTTTCCTACTTTTTAGAGTGAAAACCAGTTTTCAACTGAATTATTTGAAGTTTTTTAAATAGCTGTAATGGAAGGAAATCCAGAGTGGCTTACTTACAAAACAGCTTCAAAAATTTACTGGCAAAAGTGAATCCTGAAAGGGAATGCCACCTTCTAGAGACTGAGATAATATTCCCTCTAGCATCTGTCTGTGCCTGTTGCTTTATCTCTGTGCCACTGCCAACAGGTCGGTGTTTTCTAAAAGACTTCATTAGTAACCTCTGTGGGAAGCTGTTTTTCCAAACACCAACAGGTAACAGCATTGTTCTACATCCATGCCTTCACCTTTGAATGAAAGAATAGATTGACATTTTTGCTGCTTGCCATAAAGCAGCCTGAGTAGAATTTTCAAAGGGTGAAAGCAAACATTTCTCTTGCACTGAAATCAGTTTTCACTACAGTATCCGTGACAGTGTGGCTTCAGCAGCTGCCTGATAGGATTGACTCATGTGAAGGCTTTTACATTATTTATTGTGATAAAAGAGTATTATATCCTTGAATTTCTAATTATTTTTTTAAAGCTGGAATGCCCTGATCAATGTAGTAATTGCCATGTTTGTAAAAACTCATAGAAGTCTCCTTTTGACAAATCCTCTAATGAGATCCATGGATCTGAACATCAGAAAGAGCTAAAATGCAAAATACTTTGAATGCAGCTCTGTAAAAGCTGCAGGGATTCCTTGGAAATATCCACCTGTAAGTTCAGCAGCTGGAAGAAATGCAGCAGATCAGTCTCTGCCCCTGCTTTCTGCAAGAACAAACCCTGCAGGTGGCCTTCAAGCAGCACCTTGTCACCCAGCCAGGGCTGCTGCAGCAGTGGCACCAGCAGTGCAGGCTGAGAACACTGAGCCACCCTAAAGGCTGCTCAGCACCTTTCTGGTACCTTGCTTTCAGGAGGGGAGGCTTCCCCAAACCCTCAGAGTTGTCTGATGCTTTCAAAGATCTCATTTGACTTAAAAATCTTTCATTCCCCCCACCTTCTTATTTTGTGTGGAGCTGTTGGGTTGCTATTATTGTTGTTGTTATTATTATTAATATTATTATTATTATTATTTTCAGGGACTCCCCTCTGTCCCCAGTTCTGCCCCACACTGGTGCTGGTGTTTCAGTGCCAGTGCCTCCAGACCCACCACATTTCCCACCCTGCCCATCCTGCTCTGTGTTTGATCCTCAGCATCCCACAGGGAACAGCCCCATGTCCCAATCCCATGGGCTGTGTAATTTTCCTGGGGCTCTCCCTGTGCTCCTGCCCCACCACAAACCATCCTCACATTCCCTATCTCTCCTGCCCTCTGATCACACCCAAAATTCCCTGAGTTCTCACCTCCTCTCATAATCACATCCTCCAGACTTCCCCCTTTCCAGCACTCCCTCTGCTCCAACACTTACCTAATCCTATAACCCTAAATTTTAGAAAGGCTAAACTTAAAAAACAGAAGAGCAAAAACCAAGGAGCAGGACAGGCACAAATGGAAATTCTCCCTGCTTCAAGAAGAGACCAAAGAAAACCCCACTGGCTGGCAAAGCCAAATGCTCTCAGCTTTACCTGTGTGTCACCAAGCCCAGCTCAGCAGTACCCAGCTGTGTCCTGTTAGCCCAGCCTGTCACACTTTGCAGCAGCTGATGTGGCACATGCAGATGGAATCAGCAAGGGGAACCACAAAACTTCTGTGCTGTGCAAGGACTGTGCCTACCTGTTGTAAAAAATCTCTGCTTTTTTGCAGTGTTCTGCGTCTTACACTCTGGAGCACGGTTTGCCATGATACTCTGCCTCAGGTTATTGTGTATTTAGCTCTTGTTGCACCTGATGTCCTACTTATTTCTCTGATGTCCTACTTTTTTCTCTTTTAAAAGCAATTTAAACAGGATCCATACAGTGCTTTGCCTTTAAGCAAAACATACTCTGCTGAATAAAATCTGGAGAGATCACTGAGAATCATGTTTGCTTCTGTCAGAGCACCAAATCACACCAAACCAGTCTGGGGGCTCACAGAACTGGAAATAGAGTCTAACACTGGGCAGAAGCCTCTCAACTTAGAGAATCATGGAATGGTTTGGGTTGGAAGGCACCTTTAGCAGCCAGTTCCACCCCTGGCATGGGCAGGGACATCTCCCACTACCCCAGGCTGCTCCTGGCCTGGAATTCCACACTCTGCCCACAGAGCTCCACAAAAAGGAGGAGTTAAAAAAAGATCCAGATTTTCAGTCCCATGTGGAAACACAACAGAAAGAGAATCCATAAAATCCCCCAAAGATCTCTCATCCCTTCTGGCCCCAGGCTCCCCAGAGGTTATCCAGGAGTTGGGGAATGGGTTTGTTCAGCCCCAGGTCCTCATTCTCAGCTCTCAGCCCTGCTTTGGAATTCTTGGGGCACAGACCCAGGACTGCAACAAGCCTGTCCCTGATGGGAAGGGACACAGGGAATGGCCATGGGACTGAACCTCACAACAGGAGATAGGGAGTGAATACTCACAGCTACAGAGCCAGGGGGGAAGAAAGGGAAAGGGGAAGGGAAAATGGGAAAGGAAAATGGGGAAATGGAAAAGGAAAATGGGAAGGGAAAAGGAAAATGGGAAGGGAAAAGGAAAAAGGAAAAAGGGAAAAGGAAAAGGAAAAGGAAAAGGAAAAGGAAAAGGAAAAGGAAAAGGAAAAGGAAA
>JANRGV010000048.1:2196631-2218582 GCA_024734035.1 Alethe castanea
AAAGGAAAAGGAAAAGGAAAAGGAAAAGGAAAAGGAAAAGGAAAAGGAAAAGGAAAAGGAAAAGGGAAAAAGGAAAAGGAATGGAAGGGGAAAGGGAAAGGGAAAGGGAGAAGGAAAGGGGAATGGAAGGGGAAAGGAAAGGAAGAACAGGGCTGAAATTATATCTTTTGCATCTAAAGGCATCATTATTATGGATTTATTGAGTCAGTTTTTCTGCAGGAAAATCAAGAAGTTCACAGACACAGTAGGATTACCATTTGCTCAAAGATGTGTTAGGAAATCCTCATCTATTTAAGACAAATATTTGCATTCACAGGAACATGAGTTATCCAGCTAAGTCAACTCAACACAGCATATTCTGCAAATTACAGACAGATTTGTTTCTTTCACATTAAATTCAGCACTGTGCAGGCAATTTCCACATCAATAAAAGTCTAAATATTTTATAATTGACAGCATTTGTATTAATGGGCAAATATCTGAGCCCAGGCACAGAACTCTGCAGTCAAACAAGGTCATTATTTGGGCCATTAGTACAAACAGCTCCATCACATTCCCACTGAAATAAGTTGTTTCTATTTGTTGAAGCCTAGGTGGGGAGCAGGGTTTGCTGTTTGGTGGCTGCACCTGAGCCACTGAGGTGATTTGGGAGGAATCCACAGAGGAATGGGGCACCAAAGAGCCCCTGGGAACCCCTTTGCTGTATGCAGCCCTGGGACAGCACAAGGGACACCAGGGCACTGAGACCCAGCAGCTGCTCCACAGCTCCTGGTGCCACATCCAAGGGCAAAATCCACCCATGTGGGATGATCCAAGCCTTCAGGGTGAAACAGAGGAGGGCTGGGTGGGATATTGGGCAGGAATTGTTCCCTGGGAGGGTGGGGGTGCTCTGGCACAGGTGCCCTGAGAAGCTGTGGCTGCCCCTGGATCCCTGGCAGTGCCCAAAGCCAGGCTGGACATTGGAACCTGGGACAGGGGAAGGTGGGATGAGATAATCTTTAAGACTCCTTCCAACCTAAACCATTCTATTCTATCCCTACTAAACAAGGCACAGGAATTTGGGCACACTCAGCTACAAGATACAGGGCAGGGGACTCACCCAGCTTTTGGGAACAGCCCCACATCCCCCTGCCAGTGCTGGTGCTGAGCCCCACAAAACCCTCTGCTGTTCCCTCTTCAGAACAGCTCCAAGCACAGGCACAAATCCAACTTTTTAATCACAGCTGTGACACAGATCAATCCTCTTTCAGGTGGAAGGCAGAGGAAAGAAACAGCTTTCAAAGAGCACTGCAAAGACTCATACAAATTCCTGTCCATAAATATCTCTGTGAAGAGCTTTCAGATGTGCTGCTCTGCTCAGTGCTGAAGGTTAAGGTTTGAAAGATACAAATACAGACTTGATTTTCAGTGGTTCACTTTAAAATGCACATTAAGTGGGCAGAGGCACTGAGGAAGGAGGAGAAAGCAGATTTTTAAGGGCAGAGCCACAGGTGAACCCTGGCAGTGGTGCAGCATCCCAGCTGTGTCCTTTCCCAGGCTGGCAGTGGGGTCACAGCTCCAGCCAGACACCCCTGATGATGGAAACAACCTCAACCAGACTCACTCCAAAGAGATCAAACACAGCTTTTGATGCTTTAAATCCACTTGGAAAAGAAACATCTTTTTGTTCTTCATCACAGTCATACTAGAGTTCAAAATTATTTCGAATTGCAGCACAGGGCTCTGTTCATTCATCAGTCTCACAAATCTAAACCTGTTAGACTCAACCTAAAACCATTGGGCCAGATCCCAACACAGGCCCTTGCTCTGGCACTGGTTTGAACAAAAGGCACTTTTTCTATCCCACTACAGAGAGCAGCCCTAAATCTGCCTGGTATGAGAGGGTTGGAAATCACAGGCAAGTCAGAAATGCCTCTGAAACAGAAACCATCACACTGGAACATGGAAATTTGGTGTGGTCAGTGGGGCAGGAGTCCAGGAGTTGGCAATTTATCAGGAAGATTTGAACCAGGGTTTCAAAAAGTTAAGATAAATTTATATATTATTCACATCACTCTGAAAACAGTCATGAAATGTAGATCCACTTGCTATGCACAAGAACAGGACAAACCTCCTTGTTCTGGGATGGTGATGGAGATAAATTTATTACCTGGGAAAATAAATAACCTGGTATCTTCATAATCCCACAGTTAAGGACCTGCCCTAAGCACTTAGGGATTTCCAAGCTTCTTTTGTCTTGTTTTACATTTTTCCACTTACTTGTTTATGAAAAAAAACCACACAGCTTTTATTT
This sequence comes from Alethe castanea, assembly GCA_024734035.1. Classification (NCBI taxonomy): domain Eukaryota; kingdom Metazoa; phylum Chordata; class Aves; order Passeriformes; family Muscicapidae; genus Alethe; species Alethe castanea. Next base: position 2,198,925 of record JANRGV010000048.1, read on the forward strand.
AAGATTATTCATCTCTTGTGATGACAAACAAAAGCACTGCTGGAGTGAGATTTACTCAGGAAATCTACAAACCCAAATCCTACTGCTCCAAACGTCTCCACTAGTCACAAACAGTCAGAATCCACCTCCAAGCCTTGCTGCTGCAGTTTGGGTTTGTTCTGTGTGTGTTACTGGTTCAAGGCCAAGAAAGAGCATTTTAGAGAAAAATTAAAATACAGAGAGCAGCCCATTTTCCCTGCAAGGGGAGCACAGGCAGCACAACACTCCCAACACAAGTGATGTAATTGCCACAGTTGTCAGGATGAACATTGGGGTTAATCCAGCTGCAATTGAACTACAAAGCCAGAGGCCAAACATGATGGAGGTGAGACTACTCTGTATGAACATACAAATATTATAAACAGGTATTTACTGATGGAAAAATCAAATGTAATTTAAATTAACAGTGTGAAAACTTGTGGGTTTATGACATAAACACAGGATCAGGAGCATTCCCAGCTATTTAAACTCAGTAATTAGGCATGAATTAACATTTAAACACAAAACCTCCAGCCACCCTGAGAAATGAACATTTCTTTGGACTTACATATCCACAGAGGGCCAAGACAGTGCAGGTGAGGGAGAGCAACAGCAGAACTGTGGAACTGCAATGGGGAAAAACCATGAATTCTGTAAGAACTAAAAATTAAAAGGGAGGGTTATATATTAGAGGGGAATCTCAGGTATCAGGGGTTTGGGGAGTCTGTGCCTCTCAAGTACCTCAGGCAATGGGGAGAGAGAGAGGGAAATGCAGCTGGGAAAATGGGATAAAAAGGAGGCTGTGTCCTCCAAAAATTTGAGAGATCCCAGGGGAATGTCCCATTTATTCAAATAAAGCAAAAAGGACTCCTCTGTCTCCTTTTTGGATATAAACCTCTGGTGTTTGTGGGTTAATTTTCCTGACACTCCCAACCCAAACCATTCCATGATCCCACAGCAAGGACTGTTAACACACACGAGCTCATTCTGCCAGTGCAGTGCAGATTTTCCTCACACCAGGGTGAACACCTCTAAGGAAACATTGGTGAAAAAAAAAAGGCAAGAGAAGGCTGGGTGGGAGACAGAGCCTGCCCTGGGTGCTGTGGTGGTGTCTGAGATGTGGAGAGGGCCAGGTCTGAGGGTGAACATCCCTGGTGCCAATCAAGAGACCAGAAATGTGAAATCAAGGGTCTGCAGCTAATTAGGACAGACCTAGCCCTTGTTCCTGTCTGATTTCACAAAGCCTGCACGTTACTCATGTCTTCAGCCTTCGAGACCAAAGCACCTCTTCACAGAACACTTGTGTCTTGAAATGAGTCTGAGCTCATATTTCACTTGGGCAAAACACCAGACCTTGTACTTGCATGCTTTGATTGCCTCTATGTACAGTCAATTCTGTGCTACTTGTGAAGAGATTTGCCTTTAGTAATCTTAAAATTGTACAGCATGTACTTGGAAAGGTCTCAATCTAAATCAAGGACTCGTAATTTCAGGTTTTGAAATGGTACAGGGACAGTAAATAAATGTCATTTTTCATTTTCAAATTTCTTTGCATGAAGGGGGCTGAGGCGGGCTTGGGGAATCCTCAAGTTTTGGCAAAACAAAGCAGAAAGGAGGCAGGACCAAATATGAGGCATGCAGGAAATTTATCTTTAAGAAAGTAATCAATGTGTTTGCATACCTCAATGCACAAAAATTAAACCAACCACTTCACTGTTGTCACCATAAAGTGAACTGCATTATCTCTGATGTTTATGTAACAGACCATCTATTTCCTCTGAAGGACAACTGCCTGTCTCAGTGAAAGCAGGGACTATTTTAAAGCACAAACCAAGGGAAAATACCAACTCCTGCATTATGCTGTGACCTGAACATTCAGCTCTAGTGGAAGGGAACAGCAAAAATGGACAGAGTGCTCATCAATGAACACCAAAGCAATGCTAAAACAATTTTTTTTTTTTTTTTTTTTTTTAAAGCAGAATCAGCTACAATTGTCTAGAATCAATTTTCCCCTCAGGTTTGTTTCAGCTCAGGGAGCCACCAGGCTGCTGCCTGTGCCACCCACCCAGCAGGCAGCCTCTCAGCTCTCACCCTTCTCCTCTGCACTCCTCAAACAAAACACAGCAGATAAATAATTCCCTAAGTACTATTTGACAGTGCTTCACTGTTTAATGCTGGAAGAAGTTTAAAAAAAATCAATAATAATCCACGTGTACACGTGGCACAAACCTGCCGTGCCATAAATAAACCTACAGCTGTGCGGCTCCACTTGCTGGGATGTCATTCCTACTCCCAAAAAAATGCAAATGTGTGCCCAGGAGGAGCTCTGAGCAAGTTCCTCTTGGCAAATCCACTTTGGAGAGTCCAGAATAAACATTTAAAATCAACCCAGGTAAATGCAATCAGCCAGCATGACCCCACAGGGGATTCATTGTGAAATCAAAGAATCTTCCTTTCATTAAAATGAGAAGCAGCAGGAAAATGTGCACTGAGAATGTTAAATCAGGAATTGTGTGTATTTGTAGACAAAGGGACAGTTGCATATTTCAGTGGTAAAATGCTTTTACTAATGAGCAATTTTTCTCTTCTGCTACCTGCATTTAGATCAAAAAACTCAGGGCTTTTGCTTTTAACTGAGCAAGAGAAGTCAAAACTGAAATTATACCCAACAAGTGGATTGTGGGTGTAATAAGAGTGCAAGCCTTGTTTCCATCACTGATCCATGGAATTCAGCCTCATTGTGGGAGATCTGATATGCAATTTGATAAGTCTGTCCTATTGTTATTGCCCAAAATCCATAGAGATTCTTTTGTTCTTAAGACGAGTCTCTTTAAAATAGGAACCAGACATGTCATAAATTCAATTACAAAGATAATAACTACTGAACCCTAAGTTTTAAATCATAAGCTGGGAAAACGGGAATGACATGGGAAACAAGTGAATTATCATAGAACAGTACATTTTTATCAAGAGATAAATGAGTGCAGTTCTTTCTTTTTCAGAGTTTCTATGAGTGGGTAATAAATAGGTACAAAATCTGTTGAAATTAAACAAGGCATACATGGAATCAGACAGGGCACACATAAGTGACCAAATATTCTTTTCAAAAACCAATTCACCAAGCAGAAAAAACATGATGTTCTCTGAGTTTCAGTTCATTGTTTTCTTTTCTCATTTCATATTACCCTAACTTGGTTTGGATTTGATTTCTGCCTTCTCTGGCTGTTTATTTTGCTGCTTCACCTGGAGCTGACACAACACTGTGACTTTTCCTTGTAAAGGGTTTTGTCTCTTGTATTAAAATATCTTCTTTGCAGAATGATAGAAAAAGCTGCAGCAGCTGCACCTTCCATGCTGAGCTATTTCCAGAGGCAAACACAGAAATGAGACAAGGGAACATTTGCCTCCACCCTGCTCTCTTAGCAAGAAGATTTTCTATTGTTTTATCCAGCCTCCAGTTGGTTTGATGGGAATTAATCCCAACCTCTGCTCATTCCCAAAAGGAAAACCTCCATAAGATTCCAGAAAGTTTTGTCCTGTGGCTTTGGTATTGCTAATTTTTGTTAGCTAAAAACATATTGTGCTTGCAAGTGTTAAATAATAAATAAGCCAATAATCCTTTAAAACTTACAACTTAAATTGCAGACATGTAAAGCACCCAAGACCAAACAACAAATTTCAGTAACAACTAACAAATTTTTTTTGTTCAATAACAAAAAGTCTTCTAACAGGTGTCTGAATTCTGTGTGATAGCACAAGCACAGTGAAAATCAATGCTCTCCTTCAAAATGGAACTCATTATTTCTCATGCAGGGTGGGTTTTAAATATCATCTTTTGACCTACGTGCAGCTCCTTAGCAGAACCTAAGATCTGTTAAATTACTGACAGGCTGCACGTAGGAGAAATATTCAAGCCCAGCTCAATTATTATGTGCAAAGCAATATGAGAAGAGGTGTTGGATTTCCCACTGGGCACCCCAGGTTTGCTTTTCTTTAGGAAAACTGGAGAAAGGGCTTTGCTTTCCTCTGGTTGATGCCCTGCAGACCAGAATGGGACTTAAGTGGTACCAAGGACAGGCATCCCTCTCTTGCTGCTGCCCTCTCCTAAAGGAACAGGATTTCTTATTTAGCCATCAAAACCTGCTGCTCAGGAGTTTTCATCCTGGAAGGGGAGAGATCAGAAAATATGTAGGGGACCCCACACCTTTATCAAAGTCCAATCATGAAACTAGAAAAGTTGGCAGGGAGGATATTTAGCCCAAGGAACAGAATTTTCAAAGACAGCTCAGGGAACAGAATTCCCTGGGAGAGCTGGAGCTGTGTGACAGTTTTGTGGTTTGTTTTCTTAAATGCTGTCCCTTTGGAAGTTGTCCTTAATGAAAAATTATTCAGCTATCCCGAAGTAATGCTTTCCTTTTAACATGATAATTACTACCAATTTGTTGTCTAACTGCTGATCAGAAAAGGCAAATAACTTCTGAGACATATGCACAAATATTGCTGTTTGGAAAATTAAATCACTGCTGGACTGCCCCCTTCCTGCTTTATTGGGAGCTGGAATGAGCAGGACATGCAACACAAGGTTCAATATTACTTTTTCTGAAGAGATAAGTACATCAAGACTGCTCTGTAAACGGTGAGCAAGAGCCCTGCATGATCAAAACCACCACATCAAAGAACTGGGAGCAATCTGATATTATAAATAAAGGCAAGGATGGAATTAACTAAGAATACAGCTCCCACACTGAAGAGCAATGAATGCAAGGTCATTAAGCCATCTGCATAATCAGTGTGTTAAAAGCAAGGAGTAATTCCTGTAAGGGAGAAAAGTCTGGCAAAAAGCCTCTTCTGATTGAAAAGTTATAATTGTTCCCAAAAATCTGCTTATCATGCTCACGTTAATGCTGTAATGAATAGATTCCAAACATCATTTTGTTTCCTTTGTGAATCCAACACGCCTTGTCCAGTGTGCTGGAAGCTGGGTAATCACAGCCACTTTGGCTGGACATTCATAGGCTCTAAGTAGCCAAAATGGGCATTTTCACACCCTGCAATTGGTAGCTCACAGTAAAAAATAGCAGCTTGTTAAGAACTTTCCACTCATCATGAGTTATAGATGTATTTATACATATATATATATTTTTATATATATATATTTATTTATATATATATATATGCATTTCTACCTGTAGATGTACAAGCCATGCTTCATTTTCCTTATGGGTCCACACTTGGAATCAGTGGCTGACAATTCATAGAAAATCTGGAATTATCTGGGTTTTGCAGTCACGTTTGTCCTTGCATATATGAAAGTTGGTTTTGTTCATGTTGTTTTAATGAGAATTTAAGCACCCTCAGTTCTGCTGTCTAACACCCAGCTAGTTTCAATTTAAATGTGGAAAACAAACAAGATCCACACATTTGCAAGGGTCATTTGAAGACACACTGGCACGAAGAAAGATGAACAAATGGCTCTCTTCTAGACATTCTATCAACTTAATCCAACTTTATGATTTTTGTCTTATTTTTCTGGAACCACAAAACACAGCTGGAAAAAATGGTTGGAGAAATTAGAAAATGAAGGCGCCTTTTTTTTTTTTTAATTTATTTTTCTACCTTTTAAATTTTTTCTGTATATTTAAAGAAACACTGGGACCAATTTAAGGCTAAAAGAATTGGGATTGTTCAGCCTGGAGAGGAGAAGCTTTGGGGTGACCTCGTTGTGAGCTCCCAGTGCTTGGAGGAGCTGCAGAGAAGATGGAGAGAGAGAATTTCCATGGGATAGAGAGAGGAGATTTCCATGGGATGGAGGGACAGGACACAGGGAATGGCTTCAAACTCTCAGAGAGGAGATTTAGGTGGGGTATTGGGCAGGAATTTTTCTCTGTGAGGGTGGGGAGGCCCTGGCACAGATTCCCAGAGAAGCTGTGGCTGCCCTGGATCCCTGGAAATGCCCAAGGACAGCACTTGGAGCAGCCTGGGGCAGTGGAAGGTGTCCCTGCCCACGGCATGGAATGAGAGGAGCTTTAAATTCCTTCCAATCCAAAGAATTCTGAGATTTTATGGAATAACACTGAGCTCTGGAAGAGAACAGGATCTTGACCACAAGCACCACAAGCTGTGAAGTGCTGAGCACCCCTTGTGCAAATCCATCCAAAGTCTGACTCCAAATCCATCCCAGCAGGTCAGCACTCCTGAGCATTTCCCAACAAGATCCTGTTCTGGAAAAACAAATAAGTGAGGAGCCCTTTGAGGAGCTCAGCACAGCCCCCAGCACAGCCCCGAACCCACAGCTCAAAGGAAACAGAGCCAATTTGGGCTGGCATAACCAGGACCAGAACCAGGACCAGGACCAGGACAGGACAGGACCAGGACCAGAACCAGGACCAGGACCAGGACCAGGACCAGGACCAGAATCAGGACCAGGACCAGGACAGGACCAGGACCAGGACCAGGACCAGGACCAGGACCAGGACCAGGACCAGGACAGGACCAGAACCAGAACCAGAACCAAGACCAGAACCAGGACAGGACCAGGACCAGGACCAAAACCAGGACAGGACCAGAACCAGAACCAGAACCAGAACCAGAACCAGAACCAGAACCAGAACCAGGACACGATCAGGACAGGACCGGAACCAGAACCAAGACCAGAACCAGGAGAGGACCAGGACCAGGACAGGACAGGACCAGAACCAGAACCAAGACCAGAACCAAGACCAGGATCAGGACCAGGACCAGGACCAGAACCAGGACACGATCAGGACAGGAGCAGAACCAGAACCAAGATCAGAACCAGGACAGGACCAGGAGCAGGACCAGGACAGGACGAGGAGCAGGCACTCCACAAAAGCCCTGTCCTGCAGGAGGGCCTGGATCCAGACAGATCTGACCACAGTTCTGCCTTCTCCACCTGGCCACAGGTGTTCAGAGACATGAGCAATGTGCCAGTGTTTCCCTGAGATTCATGCTGATCAACTCCAGAAGGAAATCAGCATTAGGAAGCAGAACAACAAATAATTGCCACAGACAAGTACTGCAAAACAGCCAATTTGGCTGTGATTCAAATGAAAAATTACTATTACTCGGCCTTCATTTGCTATCTGCTGTATCAGAAGCTGTTATTAATCATATTCCCAGTTCAGACTCCAGCAATAATGCAGTTTAATACCCAGCAGGAAGTGATATATCGACAAAATCACCAGAGTGTACATATTTTGGCTGAATAATTACTTTCTTTCAAGGGAGGAAGATTATGACCCACCACAAATCTTGCTTTGACAAAAAACTTTCTTTTAAACAGACACCACTATGGGAAGAGTCACTCAAGTGGAAAAATATAAGCGTTAGATGGAACAGTGCACATTAAATGGCAATCAGAGAAATTCTTCATTAAAAGCCAAACCCAAACCAAACCACAAACCCAAGACAAATTACAAATCAATTACCTCTTACTGTCAAGCACATGGTAATGAAAGCTTTCTTGATGCCACACTGTGAGAGACTGGCAGGGGTTTTCTGTCTAAAACAAGAAAAAAAATAAAAAAAATAAAAACAAAACAAAAAAACAAAACAAAACAAAACAAAACAAAACAAAAAAAAACAACAAGGCAAGCTCTGTCTTGTTACGCTGGCCCACTTCAGTAATAAAAATGTTTGAAAATGCCCAAAAACTGCTCCCAAAATCCATCAGAAGGATTCCCAGAGGGCTCAGTGTGCTGCTGGAAGCCTCACTGGGAGCAGAACCACAGAGCAGTGGGACTGGGAGCAGCTAAAAGCCACAGCAGCAATACAGGGGGCCCATTCCCCCACAGTCTGGCTGCTGAAATGTGAACATTTACAACTCCAAATTCTCCATTTACACTCTCCAAACAAAATTAAACAGCCAGCAGCTGATGGCCATGGACACTGAAGGAAGTGCCCACAGAGAATGAATGAGAGGAAAGACATTTCCAATGCATCAGCACTTCTTATATCATCAGTGATGCTTTTCGTGCTGCTTTTATTGCCTTGGATGATGCCAATTGTTCCTTCCCTGGGCTTCCCTCAGGCAGCAGATTTGTGCTCTGGCTGTCTCCTGGCTGCTCTCCTTTGTGACACGCTGCCACAATTCCACATCCGTGCCTCTCATTCTCCTGGTCTTGTTAGAAAATGTGGAGCTTTTGGACTATAGATGATTGTCCTCTCTCTGGGGGCTCCTGCAAAGCCAAAAAAACCAGCTGTGAGGCTCACAGTGGTGTTTCTGAACAACGGCAAGAGGCCATCTCAGCTCATTCCAATTTACTCTGGCTGTGCCAACCTGATAACATTTTTACCTCAGCCATGCTGCCACTTAAAAGTTTGCCATAATGCACTGGAAAGGTTTTTTGTTGTTTTTTTTTTTTTTTCTCCTCCACATAATAAAAGGAAGGAAGACTGGAAAGATCCTGCTACTTCTATAATCAAAAGCAGACTTCATACACTTTTTAGCAAATTTTATTACATTTCCAAATGAACACGACAGGATTTTGTGCTTGCTGCTGCAAGCACTATGTCTGAGAACAGTGTTAAATAAGATAAAGGAGAGAGGCTTGTGCCACACATGGTAAATCTTTCATGCTGCATTTATCTCAGAGACCTCTCCTCCTCAATACCTTGTTCCAGCTGCCAGTTTTCCAAGCAGGTTTGAGGTAACTCATGTCAAGAGGAGCTGCAAGAGAATTCCTGTTGGGAGAGCAAGTGGAGAGGGCCAAAGCAAGAGGCCTCTCCAGCCCCTTCAGAAACTGAAAAATCAATGATTTTCCTGCCCCTTCCCATGGCTTTTGATGTTTAGAGGTGGACTTTGATTGTCTTTGATGTTTAGAGGCAGGGTTGGGTTTAAAAGTAGACTCGATGACCTTCAGGCACCCTCACCAGTATTGATCCAAGCTCAATAATCCCATGGCTCTACAAACTCCACCCTGGCAGCTGCTCCAATGGGTTTCATCCTCTTTGGGAAGCACAGCTGGTCCCCATCCATCCCTGCTGCTGCAGCTCGTGTCACAGCTCGTGTCACAGCTCGTGGCATGCCACGGTGGAGCTCATGCCAAAGACCAGCAGCTCCAGGTCAGGACTGGGAAGAGTTTTAACACAGAGACTATTTTAGCAAACTTCTTAATGCTTCCCTCTCTTCTCACTCAGCTCCCTTCTCCCACAGGAGATGAATTCATGTTTTATGAAGGTATTTTTATGCTACAGGGACAAGGGTGTAACTACAGAGTAAAACACTCAGGAGACACCAAAAGCTCAAAGAACCACGAACAATCAGCTCTTTCCTTTCCTAGGACAAACTGACACAAAATGATGGAGTGTTTGTTTTTTTTCATCTTCTCACCTCTACTATCAGTAGCAAAGATCTTCTCCACAGCAGTTTCAGCAGGAGGAGGTAACTGGAGGACACAACACATCACTGATTTCAAGGAAAACTTGTTTTCAGGTACCTGCCAAGCACCATCAACACTTCACCGTGCTCTGCTCACTGCCAGCTGCTGGGGCTGCTTTTATCATCCTTGAATATATAAATCATCAGCAAATATTTCTGGTTTTTCATAGAAAAACTTCTCAGTGTCCACCTGGTGTTGGCTAGACCAGCCTGTAGGAAACAGAAGCAAAGATAAACAGTTCCTGTGGATTGTTTTTCATTATGGTGAAAATGGGATTCTTGATGGAAGCTTCAAACCAAGCACTACGTGGATAATCACGGAAAAATTAAAGCTGGGGAAATATTTGCAGCCATTCAGTTCTGCAGCCCAGCACCAGAAATTCACCTCCACAAGAAGAAAACCAGGTAGGTCCTTGCAGTGCCAAGTGGGGGAAAAATGTGTTTCAGGCTGAGCAGCTGGGAAACCTTCCAGCATCACAAATACATGCTAAGAAATTTTTTTTCTGTTTGTTTAGTGGTATCTAAAGATAAAAGAATTTTTCATGTCAAAGTCAAGTGTCAATCCTTCCCCATGTCTTGTAGATGAACTTCATTTTCCAGTACCTAAAGGGGCTTCAAGAGAGCTGGAGAGGGACTTTTCCAGGCACAAGGAGTGACACGAAATGGCTTCAAGCTGACAGACTGGGATTAATTACAAGGAAGAAATTCTTCATTTGTTCAGAGGATGGGGAGGGTGCCCAGCTGTGCCTGCCCCTGGATCCCTGGAAGCACCCAAGGCCAGGTTGGACACTGGGCCTTGGAGCAGCCTGGGACAGTGGAAGATGTCCCTGCCCATGGCAGGGGTGGAGATTTCTTTAAGCTCCCTCTCAAAACAAATCATTCTATGAATGGAAATGTTCCAGACAACAACATTTTCTGTTTCCTGTGCTGGTGACGTGGATATTATGGCACACTGCACTCCAAGCACTTGCAGCAACCATTTAATGCTTTCATTTTTTTCATTATATGTAATTTGGGACTACTGAACAAGGAAGTGGGGAATGCATGAACAACCAGAACAGCTAAAAGCTTTCAATTAGCTCAGTACGTAGTTCAGTGCAATAAACATCAAAATGAGTTTGGATTTATAGTTTTTTAAGCCAGCTTCTGAAACAGCTGTAGTGCTCAACTTTTAAAATCATTTCAGCATCACAACAACCTCAAAACTCCTGCTGCAATGAGGGAACTGAAGTAGGTTTCTTCCCACTAAAATTAGTCCAATTATAGATGCCTTAACAAGGCCCCAAGCAGAGTGGAGAGAATGTGGGCATTTTATTTTTTGTCCAAGAACAAGTTAGAGGCCATTTCTCCCTCTAAAAGCCTCAGGGAATCAGAAAGTTTTATGAGAGAAGTAAAGTAACAAAATGGAGACTTGTTCAATCTCCGACCCACCATTCTGTGCCACACACAGAGATAAAAGTCTTGAAAAGAAAAGAAGTCATTCCATGCCAAGGTGGAAGATGTGCCCACATCTCTTGGCACTCCCAGCCAAGCTTTCCTTGAGGATGGCTCCACACTCTGGCAGGACACTAATGGCAGGGTAGCAGAGCTATTTGTACAACCTGGGAGAAATGAGGTCCTTAAAACAGAGCTGGAGATTCTCCTCCAGGAGCCCTGCAGCTTCTAAACTGCATGGCTTGAGCAGACCAAGCTCTTTCTCTCACTGAGAGTAACCAGTCCTGCCTCGAGCAACACAAAACATCAGCAAAGCCTCTAAAAGCACTGCTACACACTGTTTAAATATTTTGCACTGTTAATGAGGAAAAAAATCACAGTTTCATTAAATATCACTGCCCAATTAGAAAGACTAAGCAATGCACAAAGGCACAATGCTTGTTCTGCTTTGTTATAATGAGCTGGGTCCTGATTCTGAGCATAACGTGGGAACTCTGAGTTTATCCAAACTGCCTGTTTTTCCAGGAAACCTGATATTCCTTTTGCAACACAACTGATCATTTAGCTGCAGAGGATGCTCTGCTTTTTTGTGCTCTCATCTGGCTGCTGCAGACTCTGCTTTTCCCCCCAGAGCATCCTTAATTAACTTACTCTGCATTGTATCCAGCCTGCCAAGGGACACAGGGATGGAGCACAGCTTGCACTGAGGTCAGAGAGAGGCAGAAACAAGGACGGGAATGGGAATGGGAATGGGAATGGGAATGGGAACGGGAACGGGAACGGGGACAGGGACAGGGACAGGGACAGGGATAGGGATAGGGATAGGGATAGGGATAGGGATAGGGATAGGGATAGGGGGACAGGGATAGGAACAGGGACAGGGACGGGGACAGGGGGACAGGGACAGGGGTAGGTACCATTCTAAGCATAATAATATGGTAAAATCTGTATTGTCTCAGACATTTATTACCATGGCCAGAAAAAAGAAGCAGCTCAGGCCTGCCAGTAGCAGCAGGTCAGTCTACAATGGGAAATATCCATGGCTTTGTGAAAGCTGATGGAAAATTTTTCTGTCATGCAGGGTTTCATTAATGGTTCAGGCACAAACCCAAAATTAATAAAAATAAAAATGGTAATTGCTGTTTCTTAAACTTTCAGTGATACTTTTCAGGTTCTGAATGTCATTCCAAGAAACCCTTTACTCTGTGTAATTACAGCACTCACCTGGAAGGGGGAGACCTGACACCCAAATTGCTCCATAGCCTCAGATAAGTTTCTAAATTCCTGCCTGCTCCCAACTCCCCAGAGTCTCACCAGGGTTTGAAAAAGGTTTGTGTCTCAGGTGAAAACATGAGTCAAAAGTCAATATTCCTAGCAAGAAGAATGTCTTTGTTCCTTTGTAGCTGCCTAAATAGCTAAACAGCTGTACATGACCAAAAGTAAAATAGAAAATCACAAGGGTCAGGCTCTAAACAAAAGCTTGTACAGCTCTAAAAAAAGGCTTGTACAGTCAGAGCAGAATGTAGTTATTCAGTCAGGTCTTTCATAGAGAAGTTAAAGTTTTTAAATTCCCTGCTCCTCACCTCACTGGACAAGTTCCCAAGCCCCACACATATGTGCACCAGCTATCCAAGACAACAGTGGATGCACAGAAAGGAGAGAAGCCTGGCACACCAGCTAATTTCAAAGAAACACAACCTTTGAAACTGCAGCATCCTAAAGCAAGCTTAAAGCCTGCTCTTCCCACCATGAGCCTTACAGACTGATTTTAGATGCTCCCTTGTGTGGAGCCAACATACCACCAAAGTAGGGCCGGAGGTATTTGTTGTACCCCATGGTGAGGTTCTCAAATCCAGGGAGGGATGTTGTGCCCCTGCCATGCAGGCTGGATCCGTGGCCCAGAGAGCTCCTGGGGACACAAACACCAACTCTTACATGCTGCACTGGGCACATCTGGTCTGCAGCTGCAGCTGCTTCCAGCTTGTGCTCAAACAAATTGTGTAAAATAGTTATTTAAACCAAGTAAATAATTGAAATCACAAGCATTTGCTCACATTGCTATCTTGGCTGAATAACTAGCACCTACAAGAGGTGGGCAAATGGCAAATTGCTTTGACTGATAGCTACAGGTTAGACACACAGTATCTTAATAATGTTCTTAAAATATCACAGAAAAAACAAGCAAGGTCTGTGGATCACAAGCCTGAAAAATAAACCCCAATATCCCCTTCCCACTCCTTCTTGTACAGTCTATATTAAGAATATCCTTTTTTCCCTCCCATTTCTGACAACCTGAGACAAATCTTACAGCCCAGCAGCTCCTCCTCTCTAATCTCTAGTCCCTAAATAAGCTTCATCCTCATAACATGTGAGTGTCAGCTCCTACAGTGCTGTCAGCAGCAATACTGGAGGGGAAAGGGCAGGGCTGTGCACTTCAGACACCCCCTCAGCTCTGTGGGCAGTGCTGCTCCAGCTGCTGGGCACACCGAGGGTCCAACTCTAAATTACATCAGAATTTACATTTTGTGGCTGGCCATTGAAGGCAGGAGCTGTGTTCTGAGGCTGACAGATCTGCACCTTCACACAGACAGTGTGAGGGACAGGGTATGGACTGGGAAAGGGGAATGTGATGGTGCAGGGTGGCACACCCTCATTGTGAAAAGTGTAACCGGTTGCAGGGTCAGGAACTGGTTCTTGCTTTGGGTTTGGCAGGTGGGAGGCAAAGCCTTTGCTGCTCCCAGTGACAGGACCCTGCTCTGGGCAGGAAGCAGCCATAGAGTTACTCACAGCTCTCACCAAGGATTTTTCTTCTGTTTCCTTCACAGCTGCGTTGATAGGGCCTTGGAGCTGAAGGATTTACACTAAACAGGACCTTACAGCAGAACCAGGTTTTGCACAGTATATATGTAAATACTTCAACAAATCTGGGACTTGTAGGTCCAAGGATGGTAATAACAGAGCTGGGAGCCTTGTGGGAGACATTTCTGGTAAAAAGCCACAACCTGTGCTGGTTCTGAACAGGAAATCAGGGGTTGCACTGTTAATGGACATACTGCAGTTTAGGGACCTATGCAGATTGCTTTCTCCTTTACCATATCCCTGACTGCACCCTCCCTCCTTTGGATGGGCTGGATAATTGGAAGCATAGTTTCCTTTTGACCCACATTATTTATGTGAAACATTATTCAAATGTTTCCTTTAAAACAAAACAAACCCTCCACTTACCTTTGGGTTGGAAGGAAAAGACACAGACCGAAGAAGGAAAAACATCTGCAAAACATGTCTGGAGATTGTTTCTGTATTTGTTCTGCTTGTCTGCAAAGAAGATTGTTTCTGTATTTGTTCTGCTTGTCTTCAAAGAAGAAAAGAAAAAGTTTTGTGGTTAAAGAAAAATTATTTTAAGGGAAGGAGGCAGGGAAAAGAAATACTGCACAGTCAGAACCATCACAGAGTGATGTTTAACATTCCCAATGCGCAGTGGCTCCTGCCCTTTTTCCTGGGCAGTATAATTTTTCAGCAGTTTTTATCACTTACCACATAAAAGACCCTGGTGACTACTCAGGTCTTGAAGTCCTCAATAAATTCTAGCTCCTCTCCTACCAGTATGGGACGGCAGTTAGCTGATGTTGAGAATGGCACCACGGGAAGGGATTGATTAAATAACAAAATGTGTAGGTAGTTCCTAGAGCAGTCAGACTCAAAGAGATCCTGCCCACAGATGGCAGGATTACAGCTTCAGCCTCCCTTAGTCCCAGGCTTCCCTGCCCAGGCTCACAGAAGTGCTGTAACTCTGTGCTCCACTGATTGTACCTGGGATAAACCCATGCATGCAGCATGAGGTCACTGCACTTCAAAGGGGTTTCAGTGACTTTTCTGGGAGTGGAACCAAGTTTGGCTGCTGGCCCAGGACTCCTCGGGCTGGTGCTGGCCTTGGAGCAGGTGCCACAGTGGCAGCTCTGAGCTGTGCTCTGCTCTACTCTGACCTCCAGCTCCCTCCTGGAAGTGCTGCTCCAGTCACACACCTTTTTTCAGGCCCAGCACCTCTCTCATCACATATGGCATTTAGGGCCTCAGCTTCCAATGTGGCTGCACCATAATAACCCAAACTTCACAAGTTTTCTGCTGGGGTTAAATCCTGCCTGCAGTAGCTCCCCACAGCCCAGAGGACACTCTGCCTCCTCAGCAGAGCACCAGGAAATAAAAACTTTTCCCACACAGTGCCAGTTCAACACAAAAACATTCAAGTACTATGAATGCAGGGCATTCCACTGAAGATGGACAGGTTTTTTCAAAAACACAATATGCTCTAATACCGGTCCCACATCTGATTTCCAACAAGGCTTTGCTCTTCTAGCTCATTCTCTGAAATGATACTCAGATGTTTCTGGATGCCCTCAAGGGCTCCTCTCTATAATGTGAGGATGCAGGACCAGAGAGAGAATCATTTACCCACTCACAGCAATGTTAGATCACAATTTTGATTGAAAAGAAGGAAGATTGATCCAGGTTGTTTAAAAAACTTGTAGAAAGAAGTTAATTTTACAAACTAGACTTCAGTTAAAGTATAAGACTTCACGAGCTTCAGCTGAGGAGCCTCTCATGAGCATCCCTGATGCACAGCCTATGTTTTGCACAGGATGACTGTAAAAACAATAAATATATGAAAGACTGGGAGGCAGTGAAATGGAAATTTGTGAGTACTCCTGGGCAAGAAAAGGTGACACCAGTGCCCACAGCTGAATATAACCACAGCATTTCTTCACTGCTCAGTGTTTTAGTTAACACAATGGCAATTCTGCTGTTATAGGGCAGAAGCTTTCATCAGAGATTACCAGTACTGGGAAGAAATTATAATAAAGTTGTGCATTTATGTTTCTCTATCCAGTAATGGGTTTCATTTTAACAAAAAAATGTAGCCTTAAACACTGTTTAGTGACCAAGGGCATAGTCAATACACCAAGAGGCTACAGCTAACCCATGGCCACAAAATCCTCAGTGAACATGTGGGAATTCTTCCAAGCTTCCAGGTAACAAGTAAACCTCAAATAAACCGTGCAGCTCCCCTGGTAATTCAGGATTCCTTTCTTTGGTCACCTCTGCTGGCCATGACAAAGGGAACTGGTTCCCCCTGCAGCCCTGTCCTGGGGGAGTCCAGCACTCAATCACTCAATCCCTGCCCTGAGCAGTCACTACCTGCTCCGGGCCACCCCTGCAGGGACTCGCTGACCTCTGCCAGCAGGACAGGAGCAATGGACAGGATCAATTATTGATGGACAGAATCAATTATTGATGCACAGGATTGATTATTGATGGAAAGGATCGATTATTGTGTCTCCACTCTGACTGAGCCCCTGCCCAGGACAGGGAAGGAGCTGGCGGGGTTGAAGGGAGGGAGCAAGGGTGGAAGGAGCTGCCAGTGATGCATTAATTGAAGGTTTGACAATACTCTGACAGATGAGCACGTAAAGAAAAAACAGGAGATGGGGTCCCGAGCAGCACAGTTCAGACACAATCATTAATCTTACACATCTATTCGTCTGTGCTTCTGCAGGACAGCGGAACACTTCTCACCACAGCAAGTTTTGGGAGAAAACCAGCTACAGACTGTCCTGAGCACCTCCACATTTACCCAACACATTTATTTTGCTCTTGCAGGCAACACAGTCAAAGCTGTGCTGCAGCTGCATGGCCTTCCATGCCAATGTTCAGTTTTCCTCAATAAATACTCAATATCTACAATAAACACAAAGGTATTTCATCTGGATTGCTTTCCATATTACCTTGTTTTTAAAGGCCATTCAGCACTATGTTTCTTAGTGCAATGTGAAATTTAATACAGTAGCAAAACAAGTAAGAATTTTTTTTTTTAATTCAGAACTGTCCTCATTTAAATCACTCGAGAAATAGGATAAATGTTCCCTACTTCTAAGAACAGAGAAATGAAGGTGCTCAGAGGTTAAGTGATTTGTCTCGAGCGTCATCAGTAGCAGTATCTGTCACGATGAACACGTACCAGCAGCTCCTGGCTCAGCTCACCCCAGGCTCACGACTGTCCCAGCAGTGCTGGCAGCCACAGAAGGCACTGCAGTGTTCCCTGCAGCTGGCTGAGCAGCACCTCCAGATGTGCACCGCCTTATTCCCCTCCGCATTTCCCACATTCCATCCGCATCCCAGGCCCCTCCCTGCCGGGCCGTGGGACTTGCCTGGGGGCAGGCACTGGTCTGCCAAGTACCAGCTTTATTTAAGCTAATCCCTCACACAAGTGACCATCAATAACTGCTAACCTACTTCCTAATAGACACAGATCAATTGGCAGAGTATTATAACCCCTTTAAATATTAATGCTCTATCAGGAAGACAATTGCACTGGGCCTAGGGACTCCTCCACTATTAGAAATTATGCCCCAGCCTTAAATAAATTAACTCAGTAAGTGTCTTACCATGAATACAAATTCCTGCTTAGGGCTTGCAAATAAAATGATTTAGAGCTGTTCTTTGAGGAAATATGAGGTGTTTAAACTTGCAAAAGAGCAAGGGCTGCCACAGTCATTAGGCTTTTGTTTTAAATGGACTGCTTTGTTTTAAACTCAAGGCATCCCTTTCGGAAGGGAGAGGGAAGAACCTGGAAAATCATTGCATCTTCTTACTCTGGGCTGCCAGGTTCTGGTTCTGCAAAGGTACAGACGTCTGCTCCAAACTCCAAAGGGAGTTCATGGCCAGGCCAGCTCTGCCCCAGGGGTGCCCACTGCTATCAGCACAGGGCACCTGCAGGACACGAGGAGAAGCAGGCTGCTGGCACTGGCCAGCAACCTGGGCTGCTGCCTTGCTCCCGTCGGTGCTAGCAGGAGGTGGGCACGGCCACCAGCTCTGAGAAACCTCATCAGGATCCCCGAGGCTGGAGAGAGCCATTCTGTCTTGCCCCGAGGTCAAATTTTATCTCAAAAGTGGATGCAATGTTTCTGGTTTTTACATCTCAGTTTGTACATACAAACAGTTCAGAACTGCAAGATACACATGAAGGACACAACTCAGGATTAAAAAAAAGAGCTACACTGATTCCACTTGACTGAAACAGAAAAGTTTGTAGAAGAGACCATAGATTCAGCTTACTTCTTTTGCCCTCTCTTTTTAGAGAGAGAGGAAAATCCATCAAAAGCCGCACATAGAGACCCTTGAACACAGAGAATTTTACAAGTGGCTCAAGGAGCCAGCCTCGGCAGCAGCCTCCTCCTCCATGCCTTCTCCTTGCTGCACTGGGTTTGCACAGGTACCTGTTGCATGCCCAAGGGATGGATCAGCGAGCTGCTGAGCTGCTGTGCCACAAACCCTCCCAACAGGACAGCTGTTTCTATGCTGCAGCTTTTACCTACAGCATCTGAATTTTCTGAGGGCTGGGAGAAATTTAATGCAGGTCTCAAAAGTGAGAAATTGGGACAAAAAGTGTGTGCGGACAGGGAGAGGGGCGTGGCCTGCTTGGAAGGGGGAGAGACACAAGCAGTGGCAAGAGCAGCTCTCTCTCTCTCCCCCTTCCTTACTGGCCCCCACATCCCCAGGACTGAGAACCCACTGTGGTGCCTGAGCTACCATGGGAACTTCAGGCACCCACCAGCACCTGTGGGCACCATTTCCCAAATAAATCCTGATCAGAACTCCCAGCTGCCTCAGTTTCCCCACAAGTCTCACATGTACAGTCACAGGTAGCCACCAGCCCCAAGCTGGCCCCACTGCCCAGTGGCCAATGCCCAGCCCTGAACAGCCCACACAGACACCACCAGCACAGGGTTAGCACATTTAGGGCCACTGAGCTCTTCAGGTGATGGGAAGATGCCAGCAGCAGTGCTCACCTCTGTCCCTGCCGAGGTGCCACCCCCTGTCCCAGCACCTCGGGGTCCCTGCTCTGTCTCCGGGCTCTGTGCAGTGCAGCCAGGGCTGGTCCTCGCAGGGGCTGGGGATCCTGGGGGAGATGAGTCCTTACTAGGCTGCTCTGTGTGCTAGCACAGGGCCACCGAGGGAGGAACACCCTGACCTGCCTTAACAGCCTGCTTGCTGCTCTGGTTCTGCTTCCCAAGAGCAGAATTAACTGCTGGGCTAGAAAATGCAGATAAATCAATCAGTTCATAGCACATTTATTTTCTGTAGCTGTGCATTGGGCTCGGGACAGCTTCAAATGGAAGAAACACCCACTCGTGCTACAGGGAGAGGCGAGGGTGGGGCTCTTGCCAAAGACTACCTGCAGAAAGGAGAACAGGCAGGGCAAGAAGGGAGCTCAGCACCAGCAGTGACCTGGAGCCAAATGCCATCCCAGCACCAGTACTGCCCCACTTCGGCCTTGAAGGCGACTCCCAAGCCAGAACATTGCATAACTTATCTTTCCAGATTTTCCAAAATAAATGCCTGAAAGACAGGATAGAAAGAGGAGACAGAAAACTGCCATTCTGAGAATAGAAATGCTGTTTTATACTGTAGCCTTATTTACAGAAAGCTCTGTGACTTGACAACAGTGACTACAGCAACAGGGAAAATGAACTACTCAGCCATTACCAGTATGCTTTTTTTGGGTGAAATGGTAAAGCAAACATAAACCTCAAACCAGACTCAGACTGCACAGGAACCACTTTTATGTTTAGTCAGTACTTTCCCACCCATGGCCCTGGTCTCAGGCTGCAGTGCTGCTCGAACATCATCATCAGCTGAGGTCTTTGCCAGGGAACACACAAATCCAGGTAGTGACCCTTTCCCTTTCCCTTTCCCTTTCCCTTTCCCTTTCCCTTTCCCTTTCCCTTTCCCTTTCCCTTTCCCTTTCCCT
>JANRGV010000048.1:2218682-2247613 GCA_024734035.1 Alethe castanea
TCTTGCTCATGGATTCAAAATTACCACCTTCAGGGCTAACAATGATGTCTGAGTTCTGTTTTCCAGGTCCTTCTATTTCAACACGACTTTTGTGTTTCTTGGTTGTACAATGGCGTTCCATGTCTCCTTTGGTTACAGTGTAATAAAATTACACATACAAGACAGAAAAAAGAAAAATTCTTGGTCCCATGGAGGTTCAGAGGAGCCTCAGTGTCACTCACAGAGCTCCCTTTATTGGACACTGGAAGTTTGGAACAGAAACATTCCAAGATGATGAAAAATTCATTTTTGTCAGAATGTCAGACCAAAGATTAAAATAATATAAATATTCATAACTTAAATGATAAAATTAAATTGAGCAAGGGAAAAAAACCCCAATATTTTAATGAGACATTTAAACACAATTTTCTAAAAGGGGTCTGGGAGTGGGAATGGGAATGGATGGCAGGATATTTGTGGAATCTTCATTGATGTTTTTTCCATAACTCCTTCTGAACAGGGAGTTTTTATAGAATCATGGAATCCAGGATGGTTTGGGTTGGGAGAGACCTTAAATCCTATCCCATGGATCCCATCCCATGGATCCTATTATCCCATTATCCCATCCCATCCCATCCCATCCCGGACACCTTCCACCATCCCAGGCTGCTCCAACTTGGCCTTGGACACTTCCAGGGATCCAGGGGCAGCCCAGCAAATCTGGGAATTCTATTCCAGAGCCTCCCCATCCTCACATCCAAGAATTCCTTCCCCTTTTCTCACCTAACCCTGCTCTTTCCCCCTGGCCCAGCCATGGACTGTGGCTCTCCCAGATTTTGGGAGTTGAAGGATCTGGGAAGAACCAGAGCAACCAAGGGAGTGTCAGCAAACTCAAATCCTAAATGAGATTTGGGAAAAATCTTTAGGAAAAGCCCTTTTGTGCCAGACTCAGATCCTCCCTCCCAGGGAAGTGATTCCCACATTTCTGGGCACACAAAAGTCAGGACTGGACTGGAAGTTATCTCTGGGATGGCACTGGGATGCTCCAAGGTGAAGAGCTGGGAATCAGAGCGAGCAGAACTGGCCACACCCCTGGGACTAATGGGGGATGAGACCATTCCACGCTGATTTTCCAGTTCCATATGTAACCAAACCACAGAACTCTGCATTTTTCATTTGCTTTGCCAAGACCCCCTAGATACAACTTTTAAACGTCAGACAAGGCCTGATTTTAAAGAGTTTTTGAAAGGAATCATCTCAAATTCGAGATTAAAGATGGGGAGCACCCAAACCATTGCAGAGCTTTGAATATTTCCAGCCAAGTCAAGCCCCAGCCTCTTTTTCAAATACAATTTTCTTGCTTTTAAATTGTGTGGTGCAGGAAAAATTCTTCATCTGTAGCAGCACTCGTGAAAACAGCCTGACTAAATTCCAATTCCTGAGCAGGAGAAGAGGGTTTGGAATTTATGTGGATGGATGGTGAGGTCTGAGGAGCTTTCCTGACTTCTGTGGGAGTGACAAGTTGGGACCCCAGAAGCATAGACAGAAAGGGGGGATTTCCTCAGCTCTTTTAGGACAGAATGGGAGGTTTCTGTCAGCCCTTTTAGGGATAGAAAGGGGAGGATTCTCTCAGCCCTGTAAGAGCAGGAAGGGGGAATTCTCTCAGCTCTTTAGGAACAGAAAGAGGGGATTTTCTCAGCCCTTTAAGAACAGAAAGAGGGGATTCTCTCAGCCCTTTTAGGAACAGAAAGGAGGGGTTCTCTCAGCTCTTTTAGGACAGAAAGGGGAGATTTTCTCAGCTCTTTAAGAATGGGAATGGGGAATTCACTCAACTGTTTTATAAACTGGGAATTCCCTCAGCCCTTTTGGGAACAAGGAGGGAGAATTCACTCAGCCCTTTAAGATCAGAAAAGGGGGATTCTCTCAGCTCTTTTAGGAACAGAAAGAGGGGTTTCTCTCAGCCCTTTAAGAATAGAAAGGGGGAATCCTCTCAGCTCTTTAGGAGCAGAAAGAGGGGATTTTCTTAGCCCTTTTAGGAGCAGAAAGAGGAGATTCTCTCAGCCCTTTTAGGAACAGAAAGAGGGGGTTCTCTCAGCCCTTTCAAGAACAGGAAGGAGGGGTTCTCTCAGCTCTTTAAGAACAATCTGGAACTAAAAGAAAGGTCACTTACCAGTAACTGAGACTCTGTGGGAAGTGTAGCCCAAAGAGACTTTCTAACAATTCTACCTCTCAATCACAGGGCTCAGACCTGGAAGGACTCTGAGGAGAGAGGAGAAGCAGATGGGAGACAAGGTGTTTGTGGCTACCCATGGACAGGGACACCGGTTACTGGTACTGAATTTGGGATTTCCAGACTCCCATGAGCACCTGAGGAAAAGCAGCAACCCCTGAGAGAAATTTGGGATGAGCTGGAGCTCCCAGAGCTGCTTCTGCACAAAAACCTCACCACATCTGGATCCAGATCCAACCCCTGCTGGCTCTGCTGGGCAGAGGCAAGAGAATCCTGCATTCCCTTTGGAAAGGTTTGGAGTTGAAAAGATAGAGAGGACTCCCAGGGGTGGAGATGAGAAGTTTGGATTCAGTTTAGAAGGTGTGGAAAGTTGGAGGAATTGCCTTGGGTTAAGTGGAATTCCAACATGGAAGTCTGAAGGAAATCCTGAAATTCTGAGGGCTTCTGGCCAGGTAAGATCAGCAAGTCCCAACATCCAGGGATGAGGAGAAGACACAGAACAGAGTGAAGGTTTGAAGTGGCAAAGATCAGAGATCCAAAATACACCAGAGAGAGGCTCAGGCACTGATTTCCCCTGAGCAGAATGGAATCTGGGATTCCCATTAGTCCCAGCTCCAAAATGTACCAGAGAGGGGCTCAAACACTGCTTCCCCCTGAGCAAAACGTGTCCCTTCTTCCAAAGGCTTGGAGGGAAAGAGCTCCTGGGATCTCTCTCCTCTGCCCGATCCAGGGAAGAGCAGACAGCCAAAACTGCTGTGGGAACACAGGAATGTTCCAGCAGGAAGTGGAGCCCCAGCTCTCTTTAGTGTGGGCTCATCCAAAGGAACAACAGGGATTGCTGGAATGGTGGTGAAAGGGAAGCTGGGACCACAGAAAGTAAAAAAAAAAATCATTAAAAATCCAACATTAAGAAGGTGTCTGAACCTAATCCAAACTCTTTGATGCAGAATGTTGAAATCTTTTGGTTTTCATTAAGGTGGGAAGTTCCATGACAAATTATCCCAAGGTCTCAGCAATGCAAGGTTTGAACTCAGCTGGAGCTGGGAGCAATGGAGGAGGAAAGGTTTGGAAATATTCACTTCCCAAAACACTCCAGAAAAGCAGAGGAGAAGGTTTAAAAGGTTTAAAAGGTTTAAAGGTTTAAAGACAATTCAGGCAGATTTAAGGGTCGAAGGTCAGGGATCTGGGTCACCAGACACCACTGAGGGGGAGTGGGAAGGGCACAGCTGCCACTTTCCACCCCATGGCACAAACACCACATCCCACCCCGTGGAACATCCCATGGAACATCCCATGGCACAAACACCACATCCTACCCCGTGGAACATCCCATGGAACATCCCATGGCACAAACACCACATCCTACCCCGTGGAACATCCCACGGAACAAACACCACATCCCATCCCATGGAACATCCCATGGCACAAACACCACATCCCATTCCATGGAACACCACATCTCATCCCATGGAACATCCCATGGAACAAACACCACATTCCATCCCATGGAACAAACACCACATCCCACCCCATGGAACATCCCATGGACCAAACACCACATCCCATTCCATAGAACACCACATCTCATCCCATGGAACATCCCATGGAACAAACACCACATTCCATTCCATGGAACACCCCATCTCATCCCGTGGAACATCCCATGAACACCCCATGGAACACCCCATCCCACCCCATGGAATATCACATTCCATTCCAAGGAACACCACATTCCATGCCATGGAACAGCCCAAGGAGCAGCACATCCCACTCCACATCACTGGCATGTTGGTCCCATCATCCCCTTCCTCCCCAGTAGAAATCTCAGTCCTCTCCCAGCTGGGGCAGAGAGCTGGAATTTTGCTGGAATCCAGGAAGGTGGGAATCCCTGAGCTGATTCCCCATCCGAGTCAGTCCCTACACACCAGAGCTGGAATCAGCAGGAAAATCACTGGGGGAAAAACCCAAATACCTCCCAACATTTTCCTGCTTCCCCAGCTCAAACTCCCAGCACAATTCCAGGTTGGAAAAGGAGGCAGTGACCCTGCTCGGGGTGTTTTAACGTGCCTGGGAAGGCTCCCTGCATTCCTAACTCCCAAAAAATCCTGGATCAGCAGTGCCCCCCTCTGCTGTGCCCTCCCTTGTCTCCTCCTTTGTGTCCCCACAGGGCAGAGAAGGGACCAGCCTTGGGAACATCCACCTGGAAATCCACTGGATTTGGGACAGTCCCACCCAGGATGGAATTTGTGCCATGGAATTTCCATGCAGGACAGAATGGAACTGAGTCAAGGAATTTTAAACAATATTCCAGGGGGTTCTCCGTGGCTTTCTATGATTTGTATTTGATGTTCAACCTGAATCTCAGTGATGAAACTGGAATGGAAAACCTTCTCTAATTTTTGGTGAGTGTGGATGGTAATGCCTGGAGAGAAAATGGAATTCACCCCCCACATCTTGCACTACCCAGCAAACCCGTGGTGATACAGCAAATCACCACATTCCTGACACATCCACATGGATCAATCTCAAGGAAATTCAGATTTTCTGTGTGCCTGTGGCAGCACAAGACAGGGATCAAGAACAACTCATTTTAGGCATTTCATTTCTCATCTAAGCACAGTCCTGTGCATAAGGACAAACGAATTGACAAAAAAAAACTTGCTGAAGGAAATGAAAAATGTTCCTTGGATTTCAGTGGATGCAGAATAACAAATTCCTGGCTCCTGGTTCTCTGAGTATCAGCTTTTTTTAATCATTAAATATTACAAACCTATAGACAATCACAATTTTTTGCATGGAAACAGCAGGATATAAAAGAAGGAAATGGATTTCAAGCTATTAAAACACACCAAGATCCAGATTTTGGCCTTATTCAGTTTTCTTGAAGTTTTCCTTTGGATGTCAAATGAACTGAGACCAAACCACAAGGATTACGAAAAAAGGACCAAGATTCTTTCCTTTTAGTCTAAATAAACTAAATTATAATGATACTATTTTTAAACTAGAATTCTAAAGATAGTTTTTTATTTTAAAATATATTTTAGAGAAATGTATCTTTACAAAGACCTCAATGGAAAAGTTTAAATTAACAAAAATTTCTTAAATTGGCTTAAAAAAAGAAACAAAAGCTGTGAACTGTACCTGTTATCACTCAGATTTAACACCCTCAGCTTCTGCATCTGGCCAATCTCATCAGGAAGAAATTCCAGTTTGTTGGAGCGCAGGGACATCACAGTCACGTTCTTACAGCTCCCAATCTGTGGGAATGGAAAAGCCAAAATCATGGAATCCCAAATTTGGGAATACAGTTTAGAGGGTGTGGCATGGGGGCTTTTAATATAAAAATAGTAAAGTTTTTAAATAATAAAAAATAATTTAAAAAATAAAGTTTATTATCACTTTTCATCTCAGGAGGTGGCTAAATTGGTTTTACTGAAAGGCAGAAAAGGCAGAAAATCCAGAATTCAATCAGGAAACGACATTTTCCCATTGGCAGGAGCCTCAGGAAACACCTGGGGTTCCTCACAGGGCTATTCCCAACTTTCCATGGATTTACTGCTCCGTTTCACCACTGAGCACCTTGGAAATTTTTGCTCTTGCACACCAAGACAACACAACTCTCTGACTGGGTGATCTGTGTGTCAGGGCAGGGATGGAATGCTGGAATTCCTGCCTGGAATTGGGCACGGGATGAGCTGCTCACCTCTCTGGGCAGCTCCGGGAGGAAGTTCTCGTCCACGGCCAGGGTGCGCAGGTTGTGCAAGTACCCGATGGTGGAGGGCAGCGACTCCAGCTCGTTGCAGCTGCAGTCAAATTCCTCCAGCAGGGACAAGCTGCAATGGGAAACCCCTGGTTAGTGGCTGTGCAGGGACTGGAGAATCCAATGAACACCTGTCCTAGATTACAATGTAAAGATGTGCCCAAAAGTTTGTTTTCTACCACCAGCTGTTAAACCAGGTGGGGCAGTGATCCTTATCTCTGTGGGAGGTATCTGCTGTTAAAGGGCCATGTGTTAAAAACAGGGTGGGGCAATCATCTTTATCTTTTCCACAACCCATCCTCCCTCCAGGAGATATCTCCTGTTAATGGGCCATGGAGTCCCGCTGCATGACTGATAAAATTACATCATCCCAGTGGGAGATGCCCCACCCAGGGGGAGGAGTCAAGCCTCTCCTACCCAAATAAAATCTGAGATTTTGGAACCCCAAGGCAGCCCTTACCCACTGGTTTCCAGAGGACAAGAGCTACCACACCTTTCTGTAGGATCACTGCTTCAACAAGAGCGCTTCATCTGGACTGCTACCAGCACCCTAACTAACGGGGTGTCAGGTTGGATTCTGACTCTGGCAGTCATTTTTCTTCTGTACTATTGCATGTATTTTATTTTTCTCTTTTTTTCCTATTAAGTTGTATTTCTGTCTTGGAGTCTCACACTGGTTTTGCTTTCAAACCAGCACAACACCCCTAAACCTCTGGGAGCTTCACCAGCCCCAGGTTCCACCAGCCTGTGAGGGAACATCCAGGGTAGATTTGCTGGGGCTGCCCCGGAAGTGTCCCAGGCCAGGCTGGAGCAGGCTGTGACAGTGGGAGGTGGCACTGGATGGGCTTTGAGGTCCCTCCCAACCTAAATTATTCCATGATTTCTATGATTTCCCTGGCAGAAATCTATAATAATGGGATTTTTGGAACACACTTTAAGGCCACTTGGTTTGCCCACGCTATGATTCAGATTTTCTGGGATATTGAGGAACATGATTAAGAATTCCAAGGACTTCAGACAGAGATCAGGGCAACTCCTATGGAAGTGAGAATGTGGCCTTTCCTAATCCAAATAACACTTCCCAGTGCAAATATGTGGATATAATAAAGTGAGATATGCAAATAGATATATATAATCCGTAGGTTATAGACATACATTAAAATATTCTGAAGAAATATTTCCCAACCTTCTTCTAAAATATGATTGCAAATTAAAATCCTTCAAGTGAAAGTCGTGTGACCACCACAAGTGCCACCACCCAGCTCCTCTGTCTCCTTTGCTCCTCACATTCCACGTCTTACTCTCAAATACTTTAATCAGAGTAAGGTTAAATAACAGCCAATTATTTCTTCCTAAATTTTCCCATCTCCCTGTCCACTGCCTTAGGGACTTGTCAGAGGATTCTGATTTTTTTCCCAAATATTTTGGTGGATCTGATAAGAAGTTTAGCTCTAACTACACCTTCCACAGACCTTGCTCTGTTTGATTCTCAGGAATTCTCAGCTGCAGGACTGGGTCTTTACTCTGTATCTAATTTACCTTAATGCCAGTTTCTTAATTTAAGACATCTTTCAGCCTTCAAATTTGATGCCAAATGAAACCAGAGGTTGCTGTTCCTCCCAGGGAATCCTCAGAACTTCCCTATGATTGCTGCACTCCAGCAGGCTGGGAAGCCACAGGGATCAGGAAAGGTTTCCTTGGAACACATCCAAAGGCTCTGCCAGGTTCTGCTCCAGCTTTCCTTTAAACCACAATTCATCTCCAAGCACACACAGAAGGATTTCAGGGAAGGGAAGCCCGGTGGGAATCCTGTAAACCTGCAGGATGAGCACACTCCCCTTTCCCTGCTGATAACACACCCAGAAATGAGATAAACTCATTGAGAGCTGCCACCTCCCAATCATTCAGGAAATCTGAGCTGCATCCATGGATATTTCCCTGGCAGTGAAGGATGACTTTATCAGAGAAGAATTTTATTGGGAAGGTGATGCCTGGCACAGCTCTTCCCAGCTGTTTTCCTGCCTGCTGCCACCAGGACATGGCACAATAAAAACACCAAAATCCCTGTGGAGTTGTATTTCCCCTCTGTAACCCCTGGAGTGGGAGAGCTGCACTTCAGGAAGGGATTTTCCATCCCCATGGATCATGGATGGGGCATGAAGGGAAGCTGACAGGAACAGCTGTAATTCTGCCAATGCTGATTTAGGTAAAATATCATTATCCTGGCTGTGCTGCTGGGAGAAATTCCCATCATCCCTGACAGGTTTAAGGCAAGGCAGACACAAATCAGCTCCTGGTCAGTTGGGCAGCCACTGGAAGGGGCAGTTCATGGTCCAAGGAAAATCAGGAATATTCTTAGAGAGGTGAGTAGAGAGATTCACGGGGTAGGAAGAGTAATTCCCACCCATCCAAGCTGCATTTCCTACAGCCACAGATGTCCCCAACAGGCCCAGCACCCCAGGAATGGCCAAAGCAGCCCAAACCCCAGGGGTCATCTGCAGGCACTGATGTCCAACGTCAGGCAAAAGGAATTTTGCAGAACAAAGAATCCCAGGATCCCAGACTGGTTTGGGTTGGGTGACACCCTAAAGCTCCTCCAGAGCCATGGGCAGGGACATCTCCCACTGTCCCAGGGTGCTCCAAGCCTTGGACGCTTCCAGGGATGGGGCAGGCACAGCTCCACCTGAGCCAGACCCTCCCTGTCCTCTTCTCCTCAGTGATCCCAGCTCTTCCAGGTCCAAGCCATTCCCTCTGGTTCTTTCACTCCAGATCCTGCTAAAACCTGGGAACACCAATCTACCCTGGCATGGACCTGTGCCCCAAACACCCCCCAGCACCAAACCCTGCCCCAGGCCCAGCTGTGGGTCCTGAATTGCCCCTGGCACCTTCCCACCCACGCAGATGCCACAGGGAGCATCTCCAGCCTGTGGCTGCATCGGTGAATGAATGATCCCTGACTTTGTGTGGAATGTTTGACTAAGCCAGGCCTATTGTGCACTCTGAGAGCCACCATGGGTTAGTCCTTGGAACAGAAATCCCAAAAATGAGGGTGGAACTCCCCAGCAGAGCATGGAGTCAGCATGGAAGAGAGGGAATGTTCCCTCCTCCACACTGCCAATCTCTGTGTGACAATAACAGGCTCTGGTGGGGGGGTTCCACCACTGGAATTTCGGAGAAAGAGACCCAGCAGGAATCCATCCAAAGGGATGAGTCAGAGCCGAGTTCATTGTGGTGTGGGAGACTCTGCCCTTGTTACAGGGGAGGGAATTTTTCACTGCAAAAGCACAAAGTGGGATCCCAGGTGATCCCAGCTGCTCTGCAATTCCACTTCAGAGCAGTGGCTGTGCCTTTGGAAATGTAATTAAGGCTCCATGACAAACACTGAACATATACTGTGTTAAAAAGGGGGATTTCCCTTCAACTAGAGCAATTCAATAAATAAAAAAAGTTTTAAAAGGTTTTAGAACCCAACTCCCAAAATTGCTGAAGCTGGATTTAAATCCATCTTTTTGCAGCATCCAGAAGATCTTGGAGCCTTCTGAGCTTTCACTTGGATGGGAATTTCCTGCTCCACAAAGATTTGGGGAGCAAAGATT
Organism: Alethe castanea; assembly: GCA_024734035.1. Classification (NCBI taxonomy): domain Eukaryota; kingdom Metazoa; phylum Chordata; class Aves; order Passeriformes; family Muscicapidae; genus Alethe; species Alethe castanea. The sequence goes on from JANRGV010000048.1 coordinate 2,228,248, forward strand.
TGTCATTCAGTGATTCCCATCACCAGCTTTTAATGCTCTCCATGAAAATCCCATAAATCTAAAACAAGGATTAAGCAGCCTGGGCTTTCAGTGGCTGGAATAGGTCACAAATATGGATTATTTTTCCCAAATGGCATCACAACAGCTAAATTCTTATTGAAACAGGCCTTAAAGAGCGCCTCATAAGTTAATATGGTCCTCAATAATAATGATGAGAAAAACTGTTAATTGAAGAAAAGGATTTTTACACAGTAATCAAAATTCCATTCTCCCAAGCAGCTGATCACTGTAACATCAAAGCCACAAGAAAGCTGTTTATTGTAAAAAAATCTCCATAAGCAGTAGGAAAAAAAGTCTCCTCTTCCAAGTAAATTAGTGAAACACTATTTTAAAAACAGTAAACTGACTAAATTATTTTCTGTATGTTTTCAGTGTAAAAAACAGGCGTGTGAGAGAAAAAGAATAGTCTAAAGTTTTTTTCTTATAGTTTCTATAATAAAGTTTCTCTTTGTACCATTTAAACTTAAGCCTACATTGTCTTCCTCTTAATCCTATCTCACAACAAAAAAATTTCAAATTAATAAATCAAAACCACTATACTTTCCTACTGAGGTTTCTGTCATATTTTAGGAAATCTCCATCCTTGTGATGCCACAGCCAGATCCTTCCCTGGCTGTTGCCATGGGAACAGATGGATTTCCCCCAAATTCTTCTACTTTTGCTGCTCTGCTCATCCAAATCGATTCACACTGAAATCTTTGGTTCTCCCCTTGGAAAATTGGATATATTTTACCTTCTTCCCCCTTGTACTGAAAAATCCCCAGGTTTAAAAGTGCTGCTCCAAATTTAAGTGTCACAACATGAGGGTTAGAAATTATTTCATAATTCAGTATATTTGTCTTATTTTATATTTGAAAACCCACAAGCAGAGGGGAAAAGGTGCTTTAATTAAAAATGATGAAACTTGGACTCACTTTCCAATGGCATTGGGCAGGATTGTGAGCTGGTTGTCATCCACTTTCAGAGTTGTCAGTCTCTTCAACAATCCTGCAGGAAGAAATTATGGATAAACAGCTCCCCTGGAGATTTTCTGGAATCCCAGAAGCAGTGATTTGTAACCCTGCTCTGGATTTTAGGAAATATCATTCCAAATGGATTTATTCATGCTAAACGCCCTCGAAAAACCAATCTGGGCAGAAAACCATGGAACAAAAATCCTGGGATTGCTGGGGAGATGTAGAAGAACAAGATGGAAAATAGAAGAAGGCATCCAGTAAAAGTGTCAACAATTAGCAGCATTAATTAGCAATCCATGTTAGAATCTGAATAAATTGATTTAAAATTGAGGAATTTTATAGTTCCATGTTCAAAGGGAAAGGGAGAAGCAAATGCAAGGGCTCAGGACTGAAAGGAAATGTCCCAGGGGACACAGCGATGTCCCTACAGCCACTCAGCTCCCAGAACTTCCACACATCCCAAATAATCCAGGAATTCCAGGCATGCAAAGCAGTCAAAATAAAAAGAAAATTCATAGTTTGAATTATTCCTTTTTATTTCCCTTTTCCACTGTGAATGAGCAGCAATCCCATCCTCACTCTCAGACTGATTTTTACATTTAAATCAAATTAATTCTGTCCTTCTTGGCTTTTTTTTTCCTTAAAACAGCAAGCCAGGTGGGTCAGTTCCTTCCAACCAGAGAATTCTGCTCCTGGATTTACAGAATGGGAGTGTCCAGACACCATTTCCTGCCTCCTTTGGGATTTAATGGCAGGCCTTGGTCCACAATTATAAAATCTCGTAGTTAAAGAAAAATTAAAAAAAAAAATTCCCAAAAGAAATAAAATTAAATTAAAAAACATGTTTAAAAAAATCTTTTAAATAGAGAAGAATCCCTTCTGTTTGCTCACCTATGGAGTCTGGCAGCTGCTGCAGCATGTTGGAGGAGAGGAGGAGATCCTCCAGCCCCTCACAGCCCGAGATGTCCAGGTCCACTGTCTCTATCCTGTTTTTGGACACATCCAGGTACACGAGCTGTTTTAACTTCCCTATAGACTTAATAGCACGTGAGACAGAGTTACTTGAGCAGACAGAGCTGTTAATTAGAGTGTTAATTAGAGACAAACACACAAATCCAGCTGATCTGGAGTTTTCTCAACACCCCTTGGGTCGTTCCTCTCCCCAAGGTGGGCTCAGCCTCAAAGGAGCAAAATTAACCCTCCCCAAGTTAATTAATGTGCTTCAAATTAATCAAATCTGCTGGAATTTGGTATTCCTGGGCATGCAGCTGAGGTATTTCTCCATCTGGACCCAGATCCAAGGGATATTCCCAATTCCCACCAGGCAGGTGGAGCTCTTCTGTGTTGAAACATCCCATAAATTTAATAATTAATAATTAATTAATTAATGACTCTGCACCCACCCAAGGAAATGCACGTGCAGGTCACCAAATCACCCAGTAATTCCCTAAAATAAATGTCCATACCCCAGGTAGCACTTGCAAGGAATTATTGTCCATCCACAACTCCTTGAGGTTCTGGATTTGTTCAAGAACCTCGGGCTGAGGAAAAGAATAAATATAATTATGGGCAGCTAAATAAAGCAATGTGTCTTTTGCTAAATAAAAATCAATATTTTCTTAAAAAAAAAAATAAAGCTTCCCTCTTCACTTCCCTGTGGTTTTTCATAACCAACCTGAGCCTTCCAGGTGTTTAAGGACAAGAGGAGAACATTCCCTTCATGTTATTTAACCACTGGTGCTCTTTATCAGAACTTGTAAAATTTAAGAACCTTTTGCAAAAGAAATGAGCCCAAAGGACACATCCCGGGGAGATTTGATCTCTGCAGTTGGCACAGCCAGGAGTCAGAATGCACAGGAGAGAATGGGCACTGATAACACCTGGAATTGCAAAATCCAACTTCCATCTGTTTTATTCTCTTCAACCCTTCAGGGTATCAGTGAGAGGAGCTAAAAAAGGCAATTCCCCAAATCACTCCTCACTCCTTCCAGCTGTGAAATTCCAGAATTACAAATCCAGGTCACAAATATTCCCAGATTTCCTCAGCAGTGTTTTCCTTTCCCACAAAACACTTTCCGCACCAAACACTTGGAATTTGCCTTCGCCTTCTCAAGTAGTTGAGATTTTTTTTTTCAAAGCCTGCCAGAACCTGGTATTAAATGTTCCATGAAACATTCCAGTAAATATTCCATGAAATATTCCATTCCAAATCAGGGTCCAGCCTTTGGAAGCAGTACAACTGCCCTGGAATTCTTCCAGCACAGGCAGAAACAAATGGACCTGCAGACCCCAAGAAAGACCTCGAGTTCTGGTTTGGAATGCTGCCATTCCCAGAAGAAATCTGATTTTCCACTTGCCCAGGGAACGTGGGAGAAGCCCCTGATGCCTCATCAGGTAAGAACAAAGCTGATGAACAGAACTCACTCCTTGTTTTTCACATCTCCACATAATGAGTTCCCATTAAAAACTAGTGGTGAGCATTTTGAAGATGATTTATTTTGCCTCTGTTAATTCAATTGAAATTCTGCTGTCCTCCAATGATTAAAACCACTTCTCATTTCCAGGCTCAATTGATTAATGGTCATTTGATACTATTTGTTCCTGTGCTGATTAATGTTTTTTTATCCCTCTGGAGTGTTCATGGGCTGAGGTCATTATGGATAATCATAATTTCCCCTCTCAACTTTAATTTGATCTTCAATCCCTCTCATTAACAGACACCTTTCTTCAAGGCCTGTTCCTGGGCTGCACAGAACAGACTTTGATGGGGAATTCCTTGGATTAGAATTTCCCAGGATGATGGAATTTCCCATTATTGTGGAGCACCATGGAATATTCCACGTGATGGCACACCATGATCCAGAGGAGATCTTGTGGGTGGGTTGGTATTAAAGTGCCATTAAAATCTTATTTGTGTCTGCTAGAAATGCTTTGGTTTGGGCCTGTTTGGGGAATATTCTCATTTTCCACATAAGTTGCTACAATTGGAATAGAGTAGAATGGGAATGGGAATAAGGCAGAAAAGGAACACAAATAGGAATAGGAATAGGAATAGGAATAGGAATAGGAATAGGAATAGGAATAGGAATAGGAATAGGAATAGGAATAGGAATAAGAATAGGAACACGAATAGGAACAGGAATAGGAATAGGAATAGGAACAGGAATAGGAATAGGAATAGGAATAGGAATAGGAATAGGAATAGGAATAGGAATAGGAATAGGAATAGGAATAGCTCTTCCTATGGGATGAGACAGCCTGCAACCACAGAATGCCTGGCTACAACTACTCAGGCAGCAGGACTGGGCTCAAGATAGCCAAAACCCAAAAAACTCTTTAGTAATTGGAAGCATTTATTTTTTTCATATAAAGCAATGCAGTGTTTAATGCATTTATTGGTTTAATTAATAAATTATCATGGGTGGTGGTTTGCCCTTCTGGTTCACTGAGAATGGAGAAGTCAATGGCACAAATGCAAAGGTCAGACACAGGGGTGGGAGGACAGCTGTGGTGGCTGTGTCACTTTTCTGTAGCTCATGGCTACCGTGGACATCACAGCCAGGAAGAAGAGAGCTCTGGCAAAGCTCAGCAATATCAGAAGAATTTTGTTGGTGTTACAGAATCATGGAATCACTGAGGTTAGAGAAAACCTCCAAGAGTCCAACCTGTGCCTGATGCCACCTTGTCACCCACGGAGTGCCACGCCCAGGTGTTCCTGGGACACCTCCAGGGGTGGGAAAAGCAGAGTGGCACCAGCCCAGGACAGCCAAAACATGAAAAGCCACAGCCCTCGAGTGACCAAATGAGCTCCAATGCTCTGACACAATTCCATAATTCCCAATTTGTTCCTGAATCACTCTGCTTTCATTTCCTTTTCTCTTTACATAGCAAACCAAGTGCTAAAGAGCCTTGTGATTGGATGAGGAAAGGAAAAGTTATGTCACTATTTAGGTAAGACAAACACCTTGTGATGGATTGGAGACTCTCCTGGCACTCAGCTTCAATCTTTGCTCCCTCCTGATTCCCTGGAGCTCCACTGACACGGCAGGGAGAGAACAAGGACAGGCAGCAGTGCCTTGTCAGCCTTCACTGAGACACTGAGAGCTCTTGTTAATCATCAAAGGACTTGTGCAATCTTTGCCATTATTTAGAAAATGGCCCGTGAATGTGTCAGGTGCCTCCTTCAGCCTTTTACGGACTGGCAGAGCATCAGGCTCAGGAAATGACACAGGAATGGAAAACAAAGATCCTTGGAAGAGGATTTTTCACATGGGATGGAAAACAAAGATCCTTGGAAAATGATTTTTCCAGACCTGGTAAGGGCCTGCTGGGAAAAAGCAGCTGATCAGGGTGACTGTTAGCACAAGCAAGTTCAAATCTGCTCCAATCCATTTATTGGGCTGCTTGGATGCAAAGCTGAACTAATTTGCATTGATTTGTAATAACTTGCCCAAACTCACTCAGGAAATCCAGTATGATAACCTAATACATCCTCATGGATGGAGAATGTCCCATTCTCTTCCCCCTCCCAGTTTCCAATAACTCTGTCCTGGGAAGAACAGAACTGTATTGCTTGAATTTTAGTGGGAGGCTTTTCAGACTGCAGCACCTGTGCAGATTTCAAAGGTTCCTGAATAAAATGAATCAGGAGATAAATGAGAATGAACTAACTCATCAGCATAATCAAAATAATAATTTAGTCACATTACAATTCAGAAAGAAACAACACCCCAAATGGGAAGCAGATATAATTAGCCCTACTTTCAAGCAGTATTAATGAATTTAACAATCTGGTTAACATAACTGCTTAGTAATTGATGTATGCAAATTTAATGTTTCTATCGCCATTAATGAAGTTTGAGAGGAATGACAGAATGTGTCCAAATTAATGTTCTACAAGGTGAAAAGCAGAGCAGTGACTGCTGTTTTAGCAGCCTGAATCCCAGACACTGATTCATCAACTCCCACCTCTCAGGAGCAGCTGTGGGAGCCTGGCCTGACCTGGGAATTGGACGGGATTTGGCTTCTTCTCACTCCCACTGAGCAGAGTCTGAACTATCTGGTAATGGTTAAAGATTCTGCTGAATCCTCGACAGGGTCAGGATTTCACATCCCACACCCATTGCTGGTTTTTGGGAGAGATGCAATTAGATGTACACAATGTGATGCTTACAAAGGGTGCTCTGCAAAAGCAATAAGAGTAACTCTGTGTATTTTTAAAGAGTAGGGCTGAACAGGGGAGAAACAAATTCACAAATTAATTCGTCACACAGGTAAAATAAATTCCACTACCTGATCATCACATAAGATTCATCACAATGAAGAAAAAAAAAAAAGCCAAAACCAAAAATAATTAAGGCAATGTGAATATCAGATTCTGAATTGAGCAGTACTTGCAGTACTGAGCCTAGAATTTAAATGATCTTGTCTGTGGATGACTAAAGGTTACTGCTCTCACAGTTCAAATGGAAAAATGCGTTCATCAAAAACATATCTATTAGCTTCACAATAGTAAGCACTCTGTGAATACAAAGAAGTATCTTAGGAATAGGTAATGCTGAAGGCTTGCCCAGCATCGAGGGAGCTGCCAATTTTCAGAAACAATTACTCAATTTGCCAGCAAACATATTTTCCTTCCAAGCTCTGGAAGGAGAGGCCTAGTTGTACTCACACACTAATGCCCATGTTTGCAGCTCTATATACTTCAGTATTTTTAATTTTCTGGTAACTTGTCTTGATATAATTTTTGAGATTCTATTAAATATTTTATAGAGCAGCCCATTGTAAATCAATCTCTGACATAATGTACCATTAGTTCCCATAGATCTTTTTCTGCAGCTCAAAAGCATTTCAATAAAGCTCTAAAAGCCCTGGAAATGACAACACACTGTGTTGTGCATCACCATGGCAATGCTTCAGAAAATAGCTTTGATTTGGGGTCAGGAAGATCAAACATTAGATTAGATTGAAAGTGCAGAGTTCATCTTGATACAACCTGAAACCACCACAGCCTGTGTCTGTTGTCAGCTGCTGAGATTGCAGGCAAGGCTGAGAAAACAGGAATCCTGCTGGATGCTGAGGGGATTCAGACCTTCAACAGGACACAGCCAGGAAGTCTCAGAGCAGGGCTGAGCCAGGAATTCAAAGTCTGAGCCAACCTATGTCAAAAAGGCAAGATTTCAAAAGAATTAATAAGCATTCAAAAGAAGAGATTGTTCTGGATCATCTGTGGCTTCTTGTATCATTTAACCTTTCACTTAATCTTTAAATGATGCAGCTGGACTGCTCTTAGGTGTGAAATGGTGCTTTTGCCTTGTGTGTGAAAGGGAAAATAATATTTTTGATACATTTGAAACCTTTGCTGCTCAATTGCTTGGCAGCTGCAGAGTTAATCTCAGCCCTAGAAAAGCATAACATTTTTAGAGGAGGTTGTTTGAGAAGTTTTTCATGTTGTTTTGTTGTGGGTTGTTTGTTTGTTGGTTTTTTAAACCACAGATACTTTTTAAAAGCACAAAAAAAAATCCTTGTTTGTGGGGTCAAGGTGGGTGGAAGAAACCCACATGTTATTTCTTCCTTCTTTCCTCCTCCTCTCTTAGGGTAACTTCACAACTTGATTCAAAGAAACAGCCTTTGTTTCAAGTCGAGTGAAATTCCTTCCTGCCCTCTGCCATGGAATATTCTCTCTCCATGGGAAGGATCCTCTTCAAAACCTCCCCACTCTCTCCTGCACAAGCAGGGCACTCAACCTCAGGTGTCCCAGCACTCAGAGCCTGCTGCTCTGTGCAGACAAAAAAGTCATCAAGGGCTCAGGGCAGGAATTTCTCCTCAGTCACACAAAGCATTTTTAAGGACTCTTCCAGAACTGGCAACTTGCAGAGGTCGGTTCTGTCACCCCAGGGTACAAAGGTACAGGAGCACAGAGAATGGAAGAAGGGAGCAAAAAATGGATGTGGAGGAGGCAGGGAGTTATCACCGGGCAGTTCAATCCCAGCTGTGTGTGTGATGTGGCTGCTTAAATTCAAAAATGGCAAAAAAATAAGTGAAGGGAGAAAAATGTTGTTTGTGTTAGTTTGGAAGCTGGGGCAGCCACCCCAGAGAGCTCATGCAAGGTTCCAACAATGGGAGATGAAAATCAAACTAAACAGACAAAGAAACAAATTACCTAAGAGTGATAAAGGGGAGAATTCTCCGGTAATACTTGACTTCAGATTGAGGGTGACTGATAAAAGAGAGATGTTCTGGAAAAACAAAACAAAATTTTAAATAAATTAAAAATTTCTTCCAAAAGCTTGTCTCACCCATGTACTCTTTTATAAATACAAAAGAAACTAAAACTGTAAGTTTTCCATTGGACAATGTTTAAGAGCACTTTCAGGCTCCATTCTCATCCAGGTACATAAAATAAGACATGGAACTGCTCATGCAGTAATTTCAGCTTTGTAAAACCAAGAGATGATTGATTTACTTATTAATACTCTGCCAGACTATGACTTCTTCATGGAAAAGCCAGCATTTAATATGAGCTTTGCTGCCAGCTGAGTTGCAGGATGGGGCACTGGACCTGTTCCCTTCCTCGGGTATTTCAGATGCACAGAATATCTGTGTGTGAGCCTCTTCTCTGCCTCACTCAGAATCCCAGAATCCCAGAAAACCCATCTAAAGCCATGGGAAATCAGATTTCCTTCAGCTTTGCTTCAGCTGAGCAGTCCAAAGCAGACAGAATATTTTAATTTTGAAAGTATTCTGTTAACTTCAAATTCTTTGTTCATTTCTATGGGTAGTTCCCTGTTAAAGGAGATGAGGGTTTTGTCTTCAGCTCCAGATTTCCATCACTTCAGCTAAATTCAGATCACCTGAGAATGGATGAATCATCTCTAGGTCATTAGCAACTGCAGCTCCTGAAGCTGGCACTGAGCTCAGAGGGGAATTTAAAGGAATTGGATGTTTTTCTCCTTCACCTCTGGGTCTGCTGGTGCCAAGAGTGTGGCTGAGCCGAGCCAGGAGCTCAGGAGCTCAAACCCAGTGTGACAGTGACAGCCTGAAGGTGCAGCCAGGCTGCTGAGGCTCAGATCATTAATTAGTCCTTCATTAAAACTCGGGATCTGCATATTGGATTAATGCTCAGAAGCAGCTGGCCAGCAAGGAGCTGTCCCACGTCCCCATGTGCAGCCAGCAGGGTGACAGCAGTCACACCACAAACAGCCCACAGTGCTCATTATAAAGCACATTATAAAAGGATGGATTTTGCAATAAAAATAAAATTTCATACGAATGAGGAAGCAGCTATGTTCAAACTTTTCTGCAGTGGAGGACAAGCATAGTTTGGGTTTTTTATGAGGCCCCAAATATGGTTTTAAAGTACTTGCTCACCACCAGAATTCTTTTTATCTTATGTGCTTCAAGGAATGTTCAAAAAGCCACCAAATTCTTCTGAGGTACAATTAAACCTGACCCTGAGAGCTCACAGTCTTACACTGTGGTTTAAGAAAGAAAGTGAAGAAGAACTCTGAATTGTTTGGAAATCAGAGACAAATCTGTTAATCAGACTTTTTTCTGTGCTCACACACCCCAAGAAGCCTCAAAAAACCCAAAGTAAAACCAGTATTGATTACAGGTTATTCATCTGGGTTTGTTTTCTAGTTGCCAACCTTTGAGCATTCACATGTGCAACCTTCAGTTCCTGTCATATTAACAAAGATATGAGAATGGGAATGTCACAAATTCTGTAACCTTTATTAAATGTACAACTGCATGTTTAGAAGAAAATTGTATATTTAGAAGAGAAAAACAGTTGGAAGTGTTTCTTGATCTTCAAAAAATGCCCAGAAAGTTGAATATTGGACATTCTTGACCTTTCTAATACACAAATGCTCCAGCTACAGAAGAAAAATGTAAAGTTCACCCCTGTTATTCTACAGCAGGAAATAAAAAGCTGGACAAGGTGAGGTCTTTAAGTTAACACTAGGAATTTTTTTTTTCCTAAAAATAAAGGTCCCTCCATTCATTTGGAGCATTTGTAACAACTAAAATAAAAACATGTAATATAGACCCTAATTTGTGAGCACCTATAGCTGCTGCCTTAGAAATTCAATTCAGATGTTGATACCAACAAGTTAAATATAATGTAGGTCCCTGCAGAAATTATTCCAAATTTTATCTTCAGTCCAATCCATTTAATGTTTGCAGGAAATTATTTTTAAGCATTTTTGAAAGCTCCAGTGGCTTATGCAAGAACCTCTATTGTTAATCTAGATGAAAAACACTTTTCTAGCTGGCATTTTACATCATTTAAAAAAAAAAATAAATCTATTGCTGAGCATGAATACACAGCTTAAAATTGCAATTGGATTGGCATTGTCCACTGAAGTATTTCCTGTGACCTAATTACCTCTTCATTCCTTCAACTAAAAATCTGAAAAGTCCCAAGGTTTTTTAAGCATTTCATGCTTACACCGTGGTTTGCTACAAGGCCAGGCCCTGCTCAGCTGTGTTTGGCAGCGTGGGCAGAGGCAAATGCTGCCATGTGCTTCCAGGGTCACATTTCTACCTGTTCCAGCCTGAAAGGGAAACTTTCTGAACAGAGGGAGATTCCAGTTGCAGGCTGCTGGTGCTGCTCAGTGCAGAACAGATGAGAGGAGCAGGCAGGAGGTGCTGCCAGAGTGGCACAGGGGAGCCAGGGCTGCATCTGGGGACAACATCTGGGGAGAAATCTTATTCCAAGAGAAGCTGTGGAGACATCTGGGGAGAACATCTGGTTCTGAGAGAAACTGTAGGGACAAGCTGTAGGGACATCTGGAGATAAATCCTATTCCAAGAGAAGCTGTGGGAGACATCTGGGGAGAAATTCTATTCCAAGAGAAGCTCTGGGAGACATCTGGGGAGAAATCCTTATTCAAGAGAAGTTCTGGGAGACATCAGGGGAGAAATCCTTATTCAAGAGAAGTTTTGGGAGACATCTGGGGAGAAATCCTATTCCCAGAGGAGCTGTGGGAGAATGGAGTAAGGAACTGCAGCAGAGGAGCCACTGTGGGCCCTCTCAAGCTCCCCCATTCTGTGATTCCAGAGGAGCACAAGCTCTGGACTATTTCTTCCCAATTTCACATGTGTACACTTGTTGTAGGTGACTCAGGAGCTGCTTTATGTAAGTTATTGATCTGGGGTCTATCAGCTGCTAAAAATTCCTGTCTGCCACTGGTGGGTGAGAAAATTACTCAGGTATCACAGCTGGATGTCACTGGCACTAGGAGCTGAGGACAGATGACCTGGCTCTTAATTAACATTTGCAGTTTCTATTAATTTCATCATCTGCAGCCTGGTGGTGATGTCACAGTGGAGCAGCAGTGACCCAGCTCAGAACAACACTGCCCAGGCACTTTCAGTCTTGGGGATGAATAATGGGCATTTTTGTAGCCACTATCCTCTGGCAGCTGTACTGGGATTCTGCTTCTCAAATCACTTCTGCCCCCATTCCCACTCTCTCTTTCCCTTCCCTGGCCCTGCAGTTACCCAGGAAAAGCAGAGGGGTTTTTCCAGATTTCCTCCATCTCTCACTGTCTCTCTACATGCCAGGTTATTATTCTGGGGTCTCTGTGAGTGCTGAATGCTCTGGTTTGTCATTTCAGTGCCATCTCCTCAGCTTCAAAATGGACCAAAGAGTTCATCATTTCCTCCTAAATCCTTGAATTTATTCTGAAAACAAAAAAAGAAAGAATATGAGCTAAGCCCGAGCTCTTTCTGCTCACTGAGAATTAAATACTGATATTAAATACTGGCTTACAAAAGACTGCCATGTTCATCAGCACAGCTTCTCTGCAAATAAATGGAAGATAAAACAGAATTATAAATGCTGATGTAACTTCTGTCTGCACAGTATTTTCCTGTCAGAGCATTTAGAAGCACTTCACCCCTCACAAAACCAGTATTAAATAGCTCTGGGCCTCATTGCATCAGAGTGTGAACTGCTTCACACCAGCTTTTAGAATGAATTATTTTGGTGTAAAAATCCTTAAAAGATGTGTACATTTTTCTCCCATTCTTTGAACAGCTTTTAATGTTATTTCCATGGAAACCACTTACAAGTGCATGCCTGATGTTTGTGGGTTCAAGCATGATCCAGGAACTCCAAATCCCAAAGGCTGCATCAATAAGCTGAATTCCTGAGGTCCATTCCCAGCAATTGATACACACTGATGTTTATTTACTTACAAGCCAGCAGAAAACAGAGCTGATTAGCCCAGAGAAGTTTAGAGATGACAATGTGTATTTTAGGTCTTTTTCTCCAGTACAATTACTTTACCTGCAGTACTGTCAGAAGCAGCTGAAGCCTTTTCAAATAACAGGCAAAACTGGGTTTTGTAACACCAAAAGAGGAATTCTTTCTTTTCAGGCCAGCAAAATTCAGACTCACTTTGGCAGCAGAAGAGCTTCTCCCAAACCAAAGCTTCTTAGTTAGCTATGGTGAATGTCACATCCATTAAAACCTGATTATTCCACAAACAACTCAGAACAAAGCAGGCAGCACCAGAGAAACCTTCAGTTTTTCAAGGGTTTAATAAATCTGACACCCAATTAGAAGCAAAATATTCTCCCAATTCATTGTTTTTCTTAATTATCTTGAAAGCATTTCTAGAAGGCAAGTGACCAATTAGTCTGTGGGGTGAGACACCACAGAAACCACTTGGGGTTTCCACAGGACTGGATCTGCTGCTGTGGCAGTCTGGTAATTAAGGCACAGATCACTCTGATTCACACCCATTTTATAATTGCAACACTACTCATGTCACTGAGCTGCACCCAGCTAAACCAAGAGTGTTTTCAGGCTGAGTTTCTTCAGGAGCTTTTGGAATCAGGTTGTTTTTCAGGAATTAACTAGGCTTCTGGAAAAAGAAAGAAGATCTGTTCACAGACAGCTTTTCTTCTTAGCTTCTCCTTCCACTTTTTCTGTTTCTTCTTTGCTTTGAATGCTTAATAATCTTTGTACAACATTCAAGGTCCTTACAGCTTTCAAATTTTCAGCTCTCCTTTCTGATTCCCCTTTTAAATTCACATTACTCTTGCTCTTCTTGCTCTTCTTTCCCATTTTACCAACTCTGGGATCACAACAGTGTAATTAAGAATTTGCCTCAGCAAACTCAAGTGAGAAGTCTGTGACAAACCAATAAAGTTGCTAAATCCATGAATAATAAGTGAATTTTCATGCTCTATCCCATAGGATAACAAATAATGAAGAATCTGTTACTCATTATTAATAAGAAATAATGAATAATGGGATATTGGGAAGAAGTTCCTCCCTGTGAAGGTGGGGATGCCCTGGCCCACAGAAGCTGTGGCTGTCCCTGCATCCCTGCAGTGTCCAAGGCCAGGCTGGATGGGGACAGTTCTTGCAGCACCCTGGGACAGTGGGAGGTGTCCCTGCCATGGCAAGGGTGGGATGGGATGGTCTCTGAGTTCCCTTCCAACCCAAACCATCCCACGGTTCTCTGATGTGATTCCATGGCATTCCCAGCAGATCTGCTCACACCTGGCAGTGGCTCCAGGCTCAGCCCAAGCAGGTCGAGCTCCCATCAGCAAGATGTGCTTTAGGCTGTCAGTGCACAGCTGGCTGAGGCACAGCAAGCCTTGCTGCCAGCAAGAACTGGGCAGTGAGGACTGGGGGCTGCCTGGAGCCCGGTTACCCCCCTGGCAGACCCCAAAGCCTCTGCTCCATCCCTGTTCCAGGGAGCTGGCTGCACCACGGCTGCTGCAGGAGCCCCTCTCCACCAGCGCGGTTTTAAACCCAGCAATGAGTCATAAAAGCACTGGAGAAGGCAGCTCCCCAAAGCAGCCCAGCTGTGCAAAGCCAGCAGTGCCATCCATTGACTGAAGGATGTAAGGCAGGTGCCTGGCAGGGCACAAACAGCCAGCAGCAGGCTGGCACCCCTCCACTCTGCCTTCCTTGTGCAGGGAACTTGGCAAAGTCTTCCTCATCAGAGGCTGGGCTCAAGCAAGTTCTTGCAATGCCTGCTCTCTAGCTGTCAGGTTTGGTAAAGGATTTCAGATACAGAGAGAACATCTCTGTTCACAGCCATCGTGAGGGACGGGCGCCTGTGCCAGCGTCACAGAGAACACAGCAAGTCACAGAGTGGTCACACTCCCAGAGGCACAGAACAGGCTCCTCCCTCCTCCTGAGATCGTACAACAAACACCACCACAAGGCAAGATCAGAACCAGGCACTCCTGGCTCTATAACACAGCTGGGAACAGGGCACCACATGCCCACAGCCCCAGAAAAGGTTCCTTATTTTGTAAGATCTCCAAGCTGACAGCCTCAGACACAATGACTCTGTTTATAGTGGTTCTACTTCACCAATTCACCCCTAAAAACATGACATAAACATTTTATAAATGATAGGTTGGATGCTTTAAAAGAATGTTCCCCATTGTTAAATGTTAGAAAAATCAGCAGAGCAAAAAGCTGCTTGTAGCTGTGGCTGTAATCGACATTGCTCCCTAGCTATGGGCTCATTATAAGCTACTCACATCTATGAAATGCCTGCATAGATGCTATATTATCAATATTTAAAGTTTGGTCATTCAAGTAGTTACAAATTCTGGTGTTATCTCAAATTCTGGCTGAAAAGAAGAGCAGAAGAAGACACCAAAAGAAGGCATCTCTTCTGCTGGTGTCGGGATACTCAGAATCAGAGAAACAGGGAATGGTTTGGGTTGGAACCTCCCAAACTCCATCCATCCCGGCCTTGGACACTTCCAAGGATCCAGGGGCAGCCACAGCTTCTCTGGGCATCCTGTGCCAGGGCCTCACCTCCCTCACAGGCAAGAAATTTTTTCTACTATCCCATCTAAACTCTGTCAGATACAAAACAGAGGTAAGGTGCAAGCAGGGGGACCTCCCCTTGGCCAAAACGCTCTTGCTGTTTGTTTGCTGAATGTAGAGCCAGCAGGATTCGAGGATTTTTGGTCCCTTTCTCCTGCTTTAGGGCAGGTCACAGGTGGATTTTTCCTTAGGCCAGCCCCACCAGGACCTGTTGTGCAAAGCAGAGGTGTCTGTTCCCTTCCATGCCCTACGAGCACAGGGCTGTGCGTCACTCCTCCACCTGCAACGTGTGGCAACAATTTGCGGTAACCTCGGACAAACAGGGGCTAATCACCGTGCCCAGTAATTCACAGCAGCCTTTCCTGAGGGCAGATTGAATATTGCATTGCGCTGAACCGGTTGACCAGAATCTCATTATGGCATTATGCAGTGAGAGGTGGAAAAGAGAGATTCTGGCCTTGGCTGTTACTTGTTCCATCTAAATGGACTGACAATTGGCTTTAGAGCAATATTGGTGAGGAGCAAAGGGCAGCAAAATCTGCCCTTGGGAATGTGAGTTATGGGCTGCCACAAGAGGATGTTATCAGCTATTTACACAGCTTTCAAGCCTGAAGGGGAAGAGGACAACTGGCTTTTATACTGTGGAAACAACCTGAAATTGCTGAACATTTAGAAAAATAAATACAAACCACATAAAATGGTTTGAGTTGGAGGGGACTTTCAAGATCGTTCCACCATGGGCAGGGACTCCTGCCACTATCCCAGGTTGCCCCAAACCCCTTCCAACCTGGCCTAGGACAATCTCTTCCCTAATTGCTTGGAACATTCTTGCCTAATTTTTCCTAACTCATCATTAAGCTAAGGTATCATCAGTAGTGAGAGGAATTAAAAATTAATTCCAAATAAGAAGTTCTTAAATGTAAAGAAGAATCTCTGTGCAAATTTGAAAGTCCATGGGAATCAGATGAGGTGTGAAACACCTTGAGGAGGCAAAGCAGTTTAAACACAGCTTCCACATTTGACCCCATCATTTTTCACTCCACAAAATACCACTTTGTGTTAATGGCAGCAGATGTTAAACAGAGCAAGATCAGCACAAGACACTGCACTTTTGCTGGGCTGCTCGAGTTCATCTGGTGTAGAAGTTTGAAAGCTCTTTTCTGGAGCTGCAGGTCTGGAGAACACAGCTCTCCTCTGAGTGGGCTGCACTGAATGATAAATAAATAACCATCAAAAATCTTCAAATGCCAAACCCCAGGTACAGGAATGACTGTTTGCACTTCACTGCAACATAAATATCAGTCTGAGGGTAGAAATGATAAATTCTTCACAGACATGACTTATGGAAACTTTGCTGGGTACCAGAAAAGATGAGTTATACGTTAAAGCCTGTGTTCCAATGGGGAATGGGCCCATGACAAACACATGTCAAGGAACCAGCAGTGGGTACAGCAATTACTGCTCCTCCAAATAACCCAGGTGAATGGTTACAGCAAGGTGAGAGCTACAGTGCTCCCGTGCAGGGAGTTTTGTGCCCTCAGAGCTCCAGGCAGGGCAGCAGGAGCTGAGCCACACACGGTGGGTGCTGAGGAAGAGGATTCTGCTGTCACTCCTGTAGCTGAGCTGCTCTGGGAGGAAATAACCTCCCTGCTCTGCCGGGCTATCAATCCCACACCCAGCAGGATGTGATTTGCACTCACACACATCCAAAAGGCTGCTCATCACACCAGCCAAATGGAAAAACATCTCATCAGAGGATCACTGGGGAGGGTCTTGTGGAGAGGAGAATTAATGCTGCTGGCTTGTGTCAACCAAGGTGTTGGAAAATATACCAACATTTTTTTATTTTATAACTTTAGTCACTTTTCACAGAATCACAAAATGAACTAGGTTGGAAGAGACTTTTGATATCATCAAGTCCAATCGATGTTCGCTTTTGCCCCGGGGGAAGGGAATTGGAGTTTCTTTCCAAGGGCATTGTCTCAACAGACTGAGACTAGCACAGAAGGTAACACAGGGTAACATCCATGGAGGGCTATTCATGAACCATCAACTCCAAACAACACCCCTGGAGTGGTGACAGACACCTGGTCTGGGAAAGAAGAGAAAAGAATGAGAACCTAATTAGCATCAGAAGCGATCTGTCACCAGTAGGAAACCAAATAGTAAGAACTGTGTAACTTGGAACCGATGAACATTGAACCAATGAATCTCTGTGGGTTTTGACTGCATAAAATTTGTGAAAAGGACAGTAAAATCCGTATGTCATGGAATTATTTTCTTTGCATATCGGGCTATGTGTAGATGAAATTATTTCTGTGGTACATCCTGGCCAGAAATAAAGTAATGCCTTCATTCTTTAACACTAAAAATATTGTTGGAGGATTTTTGCTTTTCCTGCAGCTTCGGTGACAAAGGGACAAAGATGCTGAAAGGATTCTGCTTCCTCCACAGAAAGTGAGCAGCACCAGTCTGCTCCCTCACGCACACGCACAGGGAATCAGCAGCAAAACCCACCCACACGAGCAATATGGATATTCTCATTTCTATTTTCTGCTGTTTTCACTTTACACCTCGTTTTGCCCAGCCAGACTAAGGGGTTAAAGAGCAAGACCTGCTGAGGAGGGGGAATTCTCCTTTGTGCAGAGGCTCCCACACACGAATTGCCTGATTAAGGAGGATTTGAGTTGAACCCACAGTTCCCTTGCTTGGACAATCACGGATTCCCACACATCTCCAGGACAGGCCCTCACAGCCCCATTCTTTAAGGATTTCCAAGTAAATGAAACAAGTCATTCCTTCTTGGCTGTCCTGTTTAGAATCTTTTCTTGCTCTGACGTCCTCTCAGAGATGAAAATACCCAGACTGGCTTTAATTTGATTTAGCAATCCTAGCATTTTAATAGAATTTACCAAGATTTAATGACTTTCTACTGGTTTTGCTGGAGAAGAAGGATGTCCCTGAAAGCTGATTGTATGTACTTGAGGATCTGCGACACAGAACTTCACTAATAAATGTTTATCAACTGCATATGGATATTCCTTTCCTGGTATCACTTTTATTCTTATTCAACTTATCGACTAGCCCCATTATCTCATCTCTATGATTCAAACACTCTTGGAACATGATGTGAAAAAGCCAATGTACTAAAGAACAGGACCACTTAAATCTAGTTCACAAGC
Organism: Alethe castanea; assembly: GCA_024734035.1. Lineage (NCBI taxonomy): Eukaryota > Metazoa > Chordata > Aves > Passeriformes > Muscicapidae > Alethe > Alethe castanea. The sequence continues at coordinate 2,246,259 of JANRGV010000048.1, forward strand.
CATGCCCTTCATTTACTATAATATGAAAAAATTTACCTTTGCTTCTGTTCTAAATGAGGTTCATGATCAGTTCGCAGCTCCTCTCATTATATTTATATGCATGACATTACTACATTTGTAATAATGCTAAATGACACAGCTTCCAGCACGAAGAAGAAATTGCCTCCCACTCTCACACAGGAACCAATTCCTACGTGTCCATTAGAAGACATTAAATTTTGGCACCAGCACATTCACAATCTCTGAATTATTTGTAGATTAAATCAATTGGAAAACGTGTAATGAATCTTCTCTTATGCAATTTAGAAAACTTAGCAGACTTCTAAGATTTCTTCATCATCAAAACATCCTTGTAGTTTGCCTAAGACATTCTCCCAAGCTGGTACTGAATTACTGCTCACATTTATGCCAGCAAATGGATGTAACTCCTAAAGCAGCTCCCTGCAGAGTCCCACAGGCATCAGTGGTTGTATTTAGCTTGGATTCTCAGTAAACCACAGATTGAACAACTCTGCATCCTGGATTTCTGGTTACAGAAATTGCACATTGGAGCACACTTCAGTTTTGTCACTGTTCCTACAGTGCTGTCAAACCAAGAGAGATTTTGACTTCAGAAAGTCAAATTATGGAAGGGAAATGGTTATCTAAGAGGTTTATAATAGATACCTTGATAAAGAGTACCCCCTATGTTACTACATTATACACATTCTGATAAAAACATGACAAACCTTTCTGACAAATTATGGAGAATGATCATTATGGAAAAGTCTTTGCCTCACAGGAATTCAAATTAATCTCCTGGTGACATTATACTTACTGCCTCTTCAATAGCTCTCAGCTCAATTCCCAGCTTTCCTCTTGCTGATGATAAACAGTGGCTGCAATAACACAAATAACACAAAACCAGAGCAGCACTCTGGCTGTTGGAAAATTGCAAATGGAAAATAAGAGTATATTTATGTAGAGACAGGCAGAGAGATGGAACAGGGGTTCAGACAGAGCACAAATGCAGTTGATAAAGTGCATCAGTAATTTAGGTTTATTTTTAAATAACATATCTCTGACCCATCTGGATTTGGGGTTCACATCACCACACCCCACACTCTTGTTTCAGGACTGCAGAACACACTGTTGAGATCTGTGTATTTTTTTAGCATTTTGGAGCACCCCTCTTTTCAGTTTATCTTATATTTAGTGTAGACACCAAAACATTTTGAGCTGTGTTTGTAAATACGTGTGTCTGTGCAGAAGCCTTTTCTTGAGCTGTTTCTGAAAGCTGTACCTTCTCCCTTGTTTTAGTTACAGTGAGCAGGACAGAGCTAATGGCTTTTTGCCTGTACTTACAAATCATCTTC
>JANRGV010000048.1:2264765-2275429 GCA_024734035.1 Alethe castanea
GTGCCGGGCCGTGCCGTGCCGTGCTGTGCGCCCCGTGCATCCGTCCATCGGAGCGCGGGCCCGCCGGCAGCGGCGCTCAGCTCAGCCCTGGGGCTCTGCCGCAGCTCTGCCGCCGGCTCTGCTGCTGCTGCTGACCTCGGGCCGCCTCGGTCTGCGGCCGAGGCTTTCATTCACACAGAAAACAAGCGCAACAGGTTTTTCCTTCCCTTTTTCTTCCCTCTCCCCCTCTTTTCCTCCCTGTTATCTTCCCCTTTTCCTTCTGTTTTCCTCGCGTTTTTCCCTTTCTCTTCTCTCTTCCTTCCCTTTTCCTCCCTTTTCTCCTGCCTCTTCGTCCTCCTTCTCCCTTTTCATTCCCTTTCTCCCGTCCTTTCCTCTTCATTTTCCTCCCTTTTCCTTTTCCTTTTCCTTTTCCTTTTCCTTTCCTTCTCCTGCCTCTTCTTCCCCTTTCCTCTTCTTTCTTTCCCTTTTTCCTCCTCTTCCCCCCCGCCGCTTTCTTGCCCCTATCTCTGCTTTTCACCAAAACCACAGCAATATTTGGTGCCTGCCCTGAGATGTCTTCCAAGGTTCTGGTGGTTTTATGCAACTCTCTTGTATGTGATTTTTGTTCTTCATTCCAGGCCCCCCCAAGGCAGTCCCTGCTCACAATGTATAGGACAAAAGTCAGTTTGAAAGACCGTCAGCAACTTTACAAACTGATAATTAGTCAGCTGCTCTATGATGGATACATCAACATTGCCAATGGCTTGATAAATGAGATCAAACCGCAGTCTGTCTGTGCACCCTCTGAACAACTGCTGCACCTAATTAAGTTAGGTAAGCTGGAATCAAAAGCTGGCATAAAAGTCTAGTTTCTAATTCCGCAGTGAATTAAGAGGTTGGTGTTACAGGAAAGACACCTTTGATGTAAAAGTGGTGTCTGGTAATATCACAACACTTGTACATTTGGGCCTTTGCCTCTGTGGGATTTTTGGAAGGATGTTCCTGTTTCATTAACAACAATCCAGATCCCTGAGTGTTGCCCAAATCTGTTTGAACTCCTCTGAGGACACTCAGGGTTCTGAGTGAGTGGCAAGCTTCTCAGAACATCCCAGTGAATGGAACCACTGAGCCCACAGGTCTGAGGGGAAATCTCACCCTCACAGTTCTGCTGACTAGAAATAAGTAATTTCTATCTGGTTGTTCCTGACAGTGTTGGAAAGGGAGCAAGTACTTCCATTGGCAATCTTTGCTGGCTTTTATATATCAGTCCCCAGGAAACAGCTTCACTATTCCCTCCCTGTACTTCCCTCTGGAAGTGCTGCAGTTTAGGGAGAACAGGGAAAACCCCTGAGCTGCTGTTGGAACAAGCTGACCAAGTCCTGGAAGAGCTCTGGCCATGACACCATGTGTAACTCAACTGGTTCTGCTGCCTGAACCAGCTGAGTTCTGAGGATACAGATCTGGGAAGCTTTGTGTCTGTTTGAAATACAAATTCTAGATTTAAAATGAGCAGATGGAAGCAGAAAAAAATCACCACTGGGCTGAAAATTCTTGTGTCTGCCCTGTTGCCACTTCCAGTGCTGAACTCTCTGGTCTGTAGCTGCATCCTGGAAATAAAGATATAAGTCTGTGAAGCAGGCTTGAGGACCAGCAAATTTTTTTTCCTCACAGTGCTGGGGTAGTTTGGCTTTCGTGCATTAAAATAGGAAAAGAATCAATAAATTCTTTGGTTTCTTTACTTCAAAACTCAAGTAGTAGTGTTGGGGCTTGTTGCTCCCCTGTGAAAAGCTGACATGGAGTCTGTCCATGGTCAGTGAGTGGTTCTCAGTGCATTTATCAGCGCTTCCCAGTTTTCAGTCATTCCCAGAGTTAGGAGCTGTGCCCGCTCCAGTGCAGCCCAGCTCCCATCCCCTCCTCCCAGCGCCGTGTGACCAAACCTGCTCAGCCAGCGCGGCTCTCCCCGCGGGGCTGCCTTTGCCAAAGCCTTCCCTGGAGCAGGCTGGGGGGCAGAGCAGGCTGAGCAGTGCCCTGTGCGTCCCCAGGCATGGAGAACGACGACAGCGCCGTGCAGTACGCCATCGGCCGCTCGGACACCGTGGCGCCGGGCACCGGCATCGACCTGGAGTTCGACGCCGACGTGCAGACCATGTCCCCCGAGGCGTCCGAGTACGAGACCTGCTACGTGACATCCCACAAGGGGCCCTGCCGCGTGGCCACCTACAGCCGGGACGGGCAGCTGATCGCCACGGGCTCGGCCGACGCCTCCATCAAAATCCTGGACACCGAGAGGATGCTGGCCAAGAGCGCCATGCCCATCGAGGTGAGGGTTGGAACCGCTCTGGGAATTGTGTTTGTGCCGTGCCCATCGAGGTGAGGGTTGGAATCGCTCTGGGAATTGTGTTTGTGCTGTGCCCATCGAGGTGAGGGTTGGAACCACTCTGGGAATTTTATTTGTGCTGTGCCCATCGAGGTGAGGGGTTGGAATCGCTCTGGGAATTGTGTTTGTGTTGTGCCCATCGAGATAAGGGATTGTAACCACTCTGGGAATTGTAGTAAGGGGTTGTAATCACACTAGGAATTGTGGTAAGGGATTGTAATCACGCTGTGAATTGTGGTAAGGGTTTGTAATCACATAATCATCCTGGGAATTGTGTTTGTGCTGGTGCCCTTTGAGATAAGGGATTGTAATCACTCTAGGAATTGTGTCCATGTCATGCCCATTGAGATAAGTGTTTGTAATCACTCTGGGAATTGTGTCCATGCCATGCCCATTGGGATAATGAACTATAATCACTCTGTGAATCCTGTCCATGCTGTGCCCATTGAGATAAGGGATTGTAATCACTGGGAATTGTGTCCATGTCATGCCCACGGAGATGAGAGATTGTAATCACTCTAGGAATTGTGTTTGTGCCATGCCCATTGAGATAAGAGATTGTAATCACTTTGGAAATCCTGTCCATGCCATCCCCATCAAGGTAAGGGATTGTAACTACTTTGGGAATCCTGTCCATTCCATGCCTGTTAAAATAATGAATTGTAATCACTGGGAATCCTGTCTATGTCATGCCCATTGAGGTTATGAGTTGTAATCACTTTGGGAATCCTGTCCGTGCCATGCCCCTTGGGATAACTCAGGAATTGTAGCCACTCTGGAAGTTCTGTCCACATCATGTCTGTAGCTTGTGGCTGCCTCGGTGGGTCACACTAAATACCTGTCTGAACATATCCCCTACTCCAGCAGCTGCTCATAAAGTCCCTTGGAAGGAAGAAGAGCCAGGGCAAGGACACTGGTGTCACCCCTGGCAGCAGGGAGAGAGCTGAGCCAGAAGTGGGTTCTGCTGGGTGCTGATCATGGCTGTGTTGTGTGAGCACAGCTAATGTTAGCCCCACTTGTAGTCTCTGCAGCCCCTGTGTTTCCACTGGCATTTCAGAACTGTTTCACACATTGATTTGCTTTATCTTTCTCCAAGGCAGTTACCAGGTGGCAGTGAAAAGGGGGATTTTGCACAGAGCACACACCAAACTCTCAGCAAAGAGCTGCAGTTCTGGTGCAGCTTCTGTCAGTTCTTCCAGCAGTCAGTGTTTTGCTCTGGGCTGTTTATGAAGGTGGTGTTTTCTTACACCAGTTCTCTGCTACTGAAGTAGTTTGTCCTTGAGCCAAGTTCTTACGACCTTCATAAAGACACAGGGATTTTATTTGTTATATAAAGGGCTTCAAACAACCAAGGGAACAGATTGTGTGCCTGGTTGTGTCAGAAAGGAGCTGCTATTCAGCCACTCTGGCAAGTCTAAAACCTACTTTTCCTGTCAAAAACCTGCTTTATTTTCTAACAGCAACATGTTGAATGTTTTTTGTAGGTCATGATGAATGAGACAGCACAGCAGAACATGGAGAACCACCCTGTGATCCGGACTCTGTACGACCACGTGGATGAAGTGACGTGTTTAGCTTTCCACCCAACAGAGCAGATCCTGGCATCTGGCTCAAGGGACTACACACTTAAATTGTTTGATTATTCAAAACCTTCTGCCAAAAGAGCCTTCAAATACATCCAGGTGAGATACTGCTCAGAGCAGCCACAGCTCAGGTGTTTGAGTGCTGAGGTGGTGTGAGCTGAGCTGTGCCTCAGGTGATCAGGGGTTAGGGTTAAGTAAAACATTTGCAGACATTACAGACATTGTGTCTCAATTCTGTGCATCATGGGCACTTGTATTTAAATTTAGAGCCTGCCACCTTTTCCTTCATTAGACCAACTCTAATCTGAATTACCTTGGAAGTCAATTCTGTTATGTTTGTTTCAGAGGAGTGTTTGGGGTTAGGTGGTGGTGGTGGGCTTGAGGGCTGTGATATCCCAAAATCAGGGGCCACTGCAGGCTGCTCTAGGACAAAAACTACAATACAGCCCACAGGCAGTGTGTCATTCCAGTCCCACAGGAAACATTTTCCAGTTTGTGCACCACCAGCACTGACCCTTGCAGTTTTTCCCTCCCTCACCCCGCCGTGCGTTTTTAATCCAACAGGAAGCAGAGATGTTACGCTCCATTTCCTTCCACCCTTCTGGGGATTTCATCCTGGTGGGGACCCAGCACCCAACCCTTCGTCTGTACGACATCAACACCTTCCAGTGCTTCGTGTCCTGCAACCCCCAGGACCAGCACACCGACGCCATCTGCTCCGTCAACTACAACGCCAGCGCCAACATGTACGTGACAGGCAGCAAGGATGGCTGCATCAAGCTCTGGGACGGCGTCTCCAACCGCTGCATCACCACCTTTGAGAAGGCACACGATGGAGCTGAAGTCTGCTCTGCTATTTTTTCCAAAAACTCCAAGTATATCTTGTCCAGTGGGAAAGACTCTGTGGCTAAGCTCTGGGAGATCTCCACTGGTCGGACGCTGGTGAAATACACAGGTATGTGGCAGGTGACCTTCCAGACACCTTCCTTTCCAGGTGCTGAGCCATGGAAGGGCTGGAAATACTGCCAGAAGATAATCATTCCTAAAGGCAATGGAGAAACTGCTGCTTTGAGGATAAATTCCCCAAGATTTTTGAAAAAATTTCCATTCCAGAAGAGAAGCTGTGATTCTTTGTGTCAGTGTACACATATTTTAGCTTGAGTAGATTTTGGAGAATTTTCTGGCATCATTACTCACTCCATTGTTCTGGAGGGAAGTTGTCACTGAATTGGGGAAAAGGAAGAAGAAACACTGAAGCTACTTCAGGGCCGTTGATTCAACCATTAACTGTGGCTCTGTAGCCATGGCAATACTCTGAAATGTACCTACAGCTGGTTTGTTCCCTTTTTTGTGTATTTTTTTCCAAGGATGCAGTTGTGTGCAAGGTAGTCCTTGGAGCGTGCTGACAGTGCCATGCTTGGATCTCAGCAGGATTTAGGGAATAATGAAGGCTGTGGTAGCTTTGCATGTGACAGCAGCTGTGTGAGAGGCTTTAGGGTCAAGCACTGGTTTGTAGGAGCACAAAAGGTGCTGGAAATGGTGTGTGTCAGCTTTTGGAGTTTGTAGGTCCCTTTGTGCAGTGCAGCTCTCCTGCTCCAGGCCAGCAGGGAGCAGCACTTTCCCGGGAAACCTGTGAGGGATCCCAGGCAGGAGCTGTGCGTGCACAGTGCCTTTAGGAAGCACTTCTTATCTGAAAGTGTGGCCAGGGGAGGTCATACAACGTGTGCTGTGTGACAAATGCACTGAGAAGTCCTCGAGGATCATCGGGCTCTGTGGGTTCTCCTCTCTGTGTTCTTTCTCCTTGCTCACAGCTGAAAGCCTCATGCAAAAATAGAAGGCATAAATATCTTGAAGGTAATTGGATGTGTCACAGCTGGAGTAGGTATTCCTTCTGTCCCCTAAGGCATTTTAGAATATATCCATGGAGAGCAGGAGGAATTTCCCTGTGGACAGGTCAGGCCTTGGCAGGGAGGTTTGGAGTGCCCATCCCTGGAGGTGTCCCAGCAACCCCTGGAGGTGGCACTCAGAGCTCTGGGCTGGTGACAAGGTGGGGATGGGGCACAGCTGGAACTCAAGTCTTTCTGGTCCTGTGATACAACTACAAAGGAGTATCCATGCTTGCATCACCTGTTGCTTGTGGAAGTGGTTGAACAGCAGAGAAAATACAGCTCCTTTGTAGAAAATCGATACTTAAAGAAAGTTCTTCTCAGGTATTGCAAATCCCTGAAGTGCCTGTTGTGCTGCCTTTTCTAGGTGCTGGTCTGAGCGGCCGCCAGGTGCACAGGACTCAGGCTGTGTTCAACCACACCGAGGACTACGTGCTGCTGCCTGACGAGAGGACCATCAGCCTGTGCTGCTGGGACTCGCGCACTGCGGAGCGCAGGAACCTGCTCTCGCTGGGCCACAACAGCATCGTGCGCTGCATCGTGCACTCGCCCACCAACCCCGGCTTCATGACCTGCAGCGACGACTACAGGGCCAGGTTCTGGTACAGGAGATCCACCACGGACTGAGGAGAGCCTCAGGGCACCTCTGGGTGCAGGATCCCCTTTGGATTCTGTCAGACGTGGCAGGAAAAGAACAGACATTGAGACTTTTCACCCCACGCTAATTTTTTTATTAGTGTGCGTGGTTTAATTTTTGTAAGTCGTCTCTAATTGTACTGAAGGGAGGGGGTGGAGGATCAAATGATCCTGGCAGGAAGGGCTGAGCTCGTCCCCCTGCCTGTCTGAATCACACACAAGAGAATGGGACTGTGCCCTGCTCAGAGGGGGCAGGAGGAGCCAGTTGTGCTCTGTGTGGTGTCTGTGCAATCCCACTGAACTCTGGCAGAGAGCAGATCACACCAAGAGCAGCAGAACTCGGTGTAGATACTTTAATGAAGCCTTAAGCTGCCTTCAGCCACAGTTCATTATTTGTAAAGCTCTGGTTTGTATCTTTCAGTCTGGAGTTTTGGTGAATTGGTTTTTCTGTTTCTTGTGCATTGGCCAAGCAGGCCTTCAGTTCTGAGTTGTGCCATAAGAATTCACACAGGATTTTAAATGGTTTGGATGAATTCAAGGAATGGTCTTCTAGTTCTGGTGTTAAAGCTCAGACTTCATCTCATCCTCTTTTGAATTTATCTTAACAAGTGGGACCTCAAAATGAATTCCTAATAGTTTTAAGGAGTATCCACATTGCAACTAAAATGTGACAGTGCTGCTGCAGGTGAAAATGAGAATAATTTTGCCTTAGAGACTTTTAGTATCCTCTCAAAGAAAGGAACTTGTGCATCTGAATTTTTGTATGTGTACCTCAGAAATGTCACTGTTCCATTTGACTGAGAAATGTTCATCTATATCTGCTACACAGCACTTCAGTTACATTCTTTTTTAATTAGTCACAAAACCAGTGCCCATTGTTAAGAAACTGTGCTTAAAACTTCTCTAAGTTGGAAAATTCACTACTTGTTCTCCCAGAGATCTGCCTGAGCAGAGTCTTAAACTTGTTTTTTGAGGCCTCCTCATGCAGAGCTCTTTGGTATCACAGCTGGGAGATCCTTTGGTCAGAGCTCAGCACTTGCCTTGTGAGGGGTTTTAAATGGGAGGTGGTTCTTGCAGCTGGATTAACTCCCATACACTGAGGAATTGTCAAGGGCTGGTGAGGGTACAGGTTTTGTCTGTATTTAAATAAAGATTGCCTTTTCAAAAGTTTGATACATAAAGAAGGAATTGTATTTGTTTTCTGTATAACAAAGGAGAAATGGTCACATATGGGAGGCTGGGGCTTGGGGAATTCAGAATGATGGATTTGTTGAGTTCCACCTGAATCAGGTACCATGACAGACTCAAAATGTAGAATGTGGGATGGTTATTTTATAAAAGAATGAAATTTCATTTTCTCTTGCAAAATGCAAAACCATTTCTGAGGTTTAATCCTCTCTGCCCCTGAGTTTGTGACCCTTCAGAAGCAGTGGTGGTAAGAGGTGCCTTTTCTGTGGAGAACAAGGAGAAGCAGAGCTGGGGAGGAAAGGGAAGTCCTGACACAGTCCCTGAGGGGTGATGTGGGATGGGTGACAGCAGTGCCCTTTTTATTTTTGGAGTGCCACGATTTTTTAGTTCTGCTAAAGCACCTGTCTGTAATTCATGCACTTGTTACTGATGTTTGGAATCTGCCTTTAAAGCCCTGTTTCTGTGGTTCATGTGCGAAAGCACCGCTGTGGTTGTGAACAGTGGGAGCTCTCACCTCAAGCTTCCGTAGTTCTGGGTTTGAACTCACAGTGCAAGAGCAAAAAAGTTACTTTTTAAACACAAAACCATCCTACCATTGGCACCCTGCTGCCTTTCCATGTCCTGGACATCTCCTCAGGCCACAAGGTTGGTGGGTTTGTGTTGGAGAAAGAAGGGCTGGGAAAACCAGAACTCATTGAGGGAGAAAATGCAGCCCCAGGGTGAAATTCGATGTCCAGGGCCGGGTTGGATGAGGCTTGGAAGGAGCTGTTCTGCTGGAAGGTGTCCCTGCCCATGGAGTGAGGTGCTCCCTAAGGTCCCTTCAGCCCAAACCAGTCCCTGACTGCAAACACCTTTTCCTGTGGAGCTCTGGAGGTGCCCTGGGCTGCTGTGGGAGCCAGGAAAGGCTGGCTGTGCAGTCCTGCCCTGCTGGCACTGTGGCTGTGGGGTCTTATCAAGCTGTGCAGCTCCTCCTTGTGCCAGAGCCCTGAGCTCACTCTGAAAAGAGGAAACAGGAGCACAGCCCAGGGCTCAGACTCCACTGCTTAATTGCGACAAGTTGGTGACAGGAACCAAGGCAAATCCCACTTGCACACATCATTTTCCACTTTGAGTCACCAGAAGGGCTTTTTTTTGGTTTTTATTCTGTCCTCCTTTTATCTTGTGTTATCTCAGATACTGTCTGAGGTAAGAACCTTGTTGACAAGCTGCAAGTGCTGCTAGGGGCAGAGCTGTCAGCTGGACTCTGCTGAGGGGGAGTTCCCATGCCTGGGCACAGCTCCAGTGTCCCCACCCCGCTGTAATTCTCTGTATTGCTCCGGGTGGGGAATGGCAACCATGGATGCAAGCCCAAGGAGCAGCACAGCTGCACAGGTAGGTCTGGTTTTTTGGGTGGGGAAGGGTTTGATATTTGAATTCAGTGGGATTCTAGGTGGTGTAGCACTGATGGGAACCCTCCAGTTCTGACCCTTTATGGCCAGAGAGACATTGAGGGGCTGGAGGGTGTCTGGGGAAGGGGCTGGAACCCCAGGAGGGGCTGAGGGAGCTGGGAAGGGGGCTGGAGAATTCCTGAGGGAGCTGGGAAGGGGCTGGAGAATTCCTGAGGGAGCTGGGAAAGGGGCTGGACAATTCCTGAGGGAGCTGGGAAAGGGGCTGGACAATTCCTGAGGGAGCTGGGAAGGGGCTCAGCCTGGAGAAAAGGGGGATCAAGGGGGCCCTTGTGGCTCTGCACAACTCCCTGCCAGGAGGGGACAGCCGGGGGGATTTGGGATCTGGGAACAGGGACAGGAGGAGAGGGAACGGCCTCAGCGGAGGTCAGGGTGGAAATTGGGGAATTTCCTCATGGAAGGGGCTGCCCAGTGGAGCCTCCATCCCTGGAAGGGTTCAAACCCTGTGGATGTGGTTCCCAAAACCCCCGGGGAATGTGGCTCAGTGGGAACACGCTGCTGCCTGGACTTAAAACCTTGAACAACTTTTCCAACCTTCACAACTCCGTGACCCCACAATCCCCATCCTTTTTGAGCTCACCAGGTCAGACTGAAGGGGAAAACTTGGGATTCATCCACATTAAACAGATCCAGGATCCATTTTTTTTTTCCCTACTGGAAAAGCTCCTGGGCAAGCAGGATTTCCCCCCTGCCCCAGCTCCCACCAGGAAGGTTTGTGGTGCTTCCAGCAGCAGAACCCTCCAACCCCAGAGCTCCCCCCAGCTCCCAGCCATGGTGCTTTTTAAACTTCAGGGTGGAAGAAAGGAGTTTTCCACGATTTCCCCTCCGGCATCTGCATCCCATCTCTGCCCTGCTGCAGTAGCTGCAGCTCTCCTGGCTGCCTGCCCTCCCCAAAACCTGCTCATTTCCTTTATGATGTATGCAGCTTTTACGAGCAGGAGCCCGGCATCTCTTCCAAAGATTATTTGATTTGCTCAGATCCCGAAAAATCCCACCAGGAAAAAAGGAATCCGTGTCGGGTAATTTAAAACCACTCCTAAAATAAGGCTGGGGCTGGAGGAGTTTGCTGTTAAAATTACATAGCAAGGCCAGCTCTGGGTTTTGGGGGGCAGGGGTCGTGTTTGGGATTGTTCCTGCAGGAAAACAGGGATGATTATTTACACAGACCCCGTGTAGCTAAGCCGGGCTTTGCAGAGCTGGGATTTGCTAAGCCAGGCCAGACAGGCAGAGGGGGACACAGGTGGCAGGGGAGGGATGAGGGAGCTCTCCAGGGAGAGAAAAGCAGAGGGAGATGGGGAGGGAACAAACAAACAAAGTAAACCAGGCTGTAAGCCACAAAAAGACTCTTCTGAATTTATCATCTGGTTTTGCTGTTTAATATTGTTCATTTTTGTGCTAAAAAGTACTTGGCCTGTTAAATAAACAGTTTGTTGGGTTTTTTTTTCCATTTGTCTCCAAAAAAAAATTCCCTGAATTAGGAAAAAAAAAAAAACTACTTAAATCTATGTCCTAAAAATAAAAAAAAAAAAAAAAAAAAAAAAAAAAAAAAAAAAAATAAAAGGTTACAGAC
>JANRGV010000048.1:2277695-2288870 GCA_024734035.1 Alethe castanea
TAGGAAAAAATCCTTCCCTGGGAGGGTGGGCAGGGCTGGCACAGGTGCCCAGAGCAGCTGTGGCTGTCCCTGGATCCTAATCACCTGCATGAAGTGTCTGCTTCTGATATTCAAAAAAAAAAAAAACAACAAAAAAACCACACAAATGGGCTGCTTTGTGCCAGGAATTCTTTCTCCTCTGGACAGCAGCTCCCAGCCCAGGAGTGTAAATTTTGTCGATGAAGCTTTTCAATTCAGCATTTAAGATATTAAAGTGTTTTCTAGCTACAGCATTGTGGCTTTGAGAGCCAGTGGCTAATTTAATCTTGAAGCTACTGTGGAAAGAGGAAGGAAAAGGCTTTTACCAAAGAAAAGCCAGCGTGTACAAAGGCAAAAGCAGAAAAATTGCAAACCCCAAGATATTCTGAGTCCAAAGTGGTAAAACCTGTGCACCAGCAGGACGTGGACTCAGCAAATAACAACCATTAATCATTTTAATTAACATTATACCTTAATAACATTCAAGGATTTTTTAGAATAGTCCAAGAAACAAAAGCCTTCAGCTGCAGGTCACGTTCACCTTTCCTCCTCGGTTTTCTGCCTCTGCAGGGGGAGGTTGTTTTGCAGGGGGTTTATAACCACAAAGGAGTTCTGTTTCGTTTTCTAGAGAAAGGTGAAAAGTCTATCAAACTTCACACCACTTTGAAGTTTAAAAAGATAAATACAAAAAAAACCCAACAACAACAACAACAAAATAACAAACAAACAACAACAACAAAAAACAAACAAACAATAAGAAACAACCCAAGCAGAACAAACCAGGAGTAAAAATTGCTGCTGCAAAAATGCTTCCAAATCCAATCCCCCTCCTGGGCCAGCCCTGCTGCCCTGGGTTTTCTGCTCAGAGCAGGGAAGGCAGTCCCTGCAGGGGAGTCTGTGTGTCCTGCACATCACCAGCTGCAGCCCTGTGGCTCCCTGGAGAGAATTCTGCTACGTAATGAGCTCCCCCCATTCCCAGAGCTGCTTTCCTGGGGCTCCCAGCGAGCAGGAGGAGGCAGAGGCTGAGCTTTCCCTCTCCAGGCTTCCAGCCAGAGCCTGCAGTGCTGCCTGACAGGGCTGGGGACATCCTCTTCCTCCTCCTCCTCCTCCTCAGGTGATGGACTAGCAGGGAAACAGGCAGCAAAATGAAGGTTAATGTAAGTACTGGGCTCTTTTCTTTTCTTTCTGCTGCAGTTCATTTAATGACTTTCCTGATTTCATTTGTAGTGGATAGAGGGTGAAATCTGCATCTGGCAGGGTCTCTCTCAATGTGTGTGTTCAGCTGATTTGCACATCTCTAACACAGCATGTGGTTCTGATTTTTAAAATAGAATCCAAATGGATCCTGTCTCAAGAGCAGCAGTGTGGCTGAGGAGGGTGAGGGTTTGTTCTGTGTACGTTGAATGATAACAAGTTTATTTAAAACTATCAGGAATGACCCAGACTGGTCACTTCCACATTCTCTTGGAAAAAACGAGGTTAAGAGTTGAGCTGTGTATTACCTCAAAAAAGATGATGCTTTTGCATTGATTCCTAGAAAATGGGTAATGGAAATGTCTCAAGAATTGAGGTCACTGTGTGATGAGGAAAATGCCAAGTAATTTCAGTCTTTGCACTGAGGGTAAGGACTGGCCACATCCTGCAGAGCAGTCTGCAAGGAGAACTGGAGCTCAGAAGAGGGAAGGAGAGCTCATTTTCAGGAAATGCTGTTTTCTCCTGCTGTGGGCAGGGGATAAGGGATGGATCAAACCCTTTTTGCTGTGGTTTGTCAGTGGCTCTGCCCCCAGCCCCCAGGCTGGGCTTTGTGCTGAGCTTGGGGAGAGGCTCAGCAGCCCCAGCTGATCCCTGGCAGCTGAGCAGGGCAGGCAGGGCTGTCACCATGTGTCCTGTGCTGTCACCATGTGTCCTGTGCTGTCACCATGTGTCCTGTGCTAATGACAGACCAAGACAGGCTCCAGCTGCTGCCTGGACCAGGGGACTCACACCAGTGCTCAGGCCAGGTGGAAAACCCACCTTGCCCAGAGAAATATTACAATTACTTACTCAGAAACCATCCATTTCTCAATTTACTCATGACCTTTGCAGGGCTGTGCAGAGGGTGACAGCAAGGTTTTGGGGGCTGCTAAGTGCAGCCTCAGGAAGCCACAGCTTTGGGAGTTGTGCTGCTGATGATGATTTTTTGTGAATCAGAAACCCCACCCTGAGCTCAGCCTCTCCCCTGCTGCCACACCATGGAAAAAGGGCACAGCAGGCACCCTGGCACCTCCAGCAGCAGCAGGTCCTGAACATTTTCGTTTTTCAATGGAAAACGTGCCATTTGCTCCTGCTGGGATTCCCTGGGAATGTTCTGCCTGATCCACAGGCAGGGAGAGCAGGGAGGGTGAGGACCCTGCTCTGTACTCTGCAGGACTTTCTGTATCACTACAGCCACATTTAGGAATAAATGCAGTCAGGTGTAATTAAGATGCTAAAAGGTTTAAAAAAGTAAAAAAAACCCTAAAGTGATTGGGTGCATATGGGAGGAAAAAAAAGCTTTGAGGACCCAAAGCCCAGGAATATTCACATTCACACAGGGAGTGTTTGGAGCAGCAGAAGTGGAAGTTTATTTTCTCTTGAACTTGGGCATGAAAGCACTCGTGTAAAAATAAAAATAAGTGAGTGGGGTGAAATCCTGGCTGCACTTATCCCATTCTGGTGATTTTAACACAGCTAGGATTTGATTGACTTTATCTGTGGAGAAAAGAGAGTTTGAGGGAAATTTAGAGAACTCCAGATTGTAATTTCCACCTCTGCAGCACTGCCTTGTGTGAAGCTGCAGGATTTGTAAGCTTGAATTTTTTAAGTGGTGGTTCTGTATTTGATCAAAAACTGATTTGACCATTTAGAATTCAAAACCTGCTGATCAGGACCTGCTTCTACCCCTACAAAATCAATTAAAGCAATAAAAACAAGTCCTGATGTTCATTCCTCCTCAAAGCTCACACAAAGCTTCTGTATAAGCTTTTCCAAAATATACAAACAAAACAAAAAAAATGCAGAAGGACCTTCTGCAAGTCACAGGAAATGCTGCATATGCAGGTAGAGAATGATCTGAGCTTTTAAGGTAAATTCTGCTCTTTTCCTGTAGATGTTGATGTGAACTCTCCACAATTAACTGGGGAAAATTTAAGAGACTCAACGTGGTCTGGGGTTGAAAAGAGAATTCTCAGGGAAGTCTGTTCCCAGCTAATGGATGATGGAGAATGTTTATTTCTGCAGCTTTGTTGGGAGGTGAAGAGATTAACTGGAAGCTGCTCTGTAAACATGTCAGAGGTGTCACTGATGCATGAGCAGAGCTGTTTAGCAAACACAGCCCACTGCTGTATCTCTTCCTCCTCAAATATTTTAAGTCCCTGCAGTAAAAGAGCTCTCACATATATTGATGTGCAACATGAGAAATATTTCTCTCAGTCCACAAAAACTCCCAGGATTAACCTGTCTCTTTATTTACATGATGTCAGTAGGGGTTGTTAAGAAGCAAATTGAAGATAATAAATTAAAAATAGCTTTTTTATTTGAAATACTGTGAAATAGTGCAGTACTCATTCACATGAAATAATATAGGGTAGCAAATTGAGAGTCTCCAAAAACTGAGTGGGATGGGGGTATATTAAAATTATTTAGTGAGGCTTGTGTGCAAGATGCTCAAATTATCATGTGCTGTACATCACTGTGTTCACCTGCATTTTTCTAGCTATGTTTGTATATATTTTATAATGATTTTTCTTTTTTCTGTTGCATGGTCTTAGACACTGAGAATCAGGCTTGGGATAGGAGAGGCATCTGGAGATTTTAGTAACAGTGGGATGTTCTTTCCTTAGCATAAATATCTATTGTGTACACAGAGCACAGATGTCAGTCTGAGGGTATAAAATTTTACATTATACAACTGTGCACTGATCAGCCTTGCTGCTCCTAATTACAACCTCTCCATTAATAAACATGAGGCAGCAGCTTTCACTCCTATCACTCCCAAGGGCTGCCAAGGCTTTGTAGAGGGACCAGTGCTGGGCAAGGACCTGCAAACAACAAAGATGTGAAAAGTCCAGTTTGGGAGGGGAATTATTCTCTCCACATCTGAGCCTCGCTCCACTAAAGGAGATGCACTTGCAGCTACAGCAGAACTTTGGGAGTGAAGCTGTGCCAGAGCCCCTGCACTGTAAATCCCTTCAGGGATTCCTTGCTTTGCCCTGGCCTGGCTGTGGGCTCTGGGGGTCCCAGTGCTTTGGGGAGGAGCTGCAGGGGACACTTGTTCCTCTTTTCCAGCTTTGTGCTCTGCCACCAGCTCATTTAAACCCACCCAGTGAGAGCAGAGCCCCAGCACTGCCTGTCAAGGTGCTTTTAGGATGTTCTTTGTCTTAGGAGAGGTTTTGCAATGCTTGGATGCAGCAGCAAGCGAAGAAGGAAAATCACTGGGACCTCACCTGTGCTGCTTCGGTGCTTTTCACACGTTGATTATTTAAGGACACAACATGCAAAGCACCAGAGAGCTCCACAAGCCCTGGCTGGGGAGGACACACAGGACAGCCAGAGGGAAAAATGCAGCTCTCAGAGCCCCCAGCACAGCCCCCTCCCCTGAGCATCCCAAAGGGCTCTGGGTCCTGGGAATGCAGCGCTTGTTTACAGTCAGGGGCAGGTCAGGGATCCTCTGCTCACAGCAGAGGAAGGGGCTGCCACAGTGATGCCTCACACATGTCCTGGGGAGCTGGGAGAGCAGACAGGGCTGCTGCAGAGCCTGCACTGCAGATAACCCCATCCCAGGGCCCTGCACACAGATGTGGGGGCAAGCACTCCTGCTTCTGTCTGTGGTGCTGTGCACTTTGCTGAAATCCTGAAATCCTGACATCCTGAAATATTGAAATCCTGAAATCCTGAAATATTGAAATCCTGAAATATTGAAATCCTGAAATCCTGACATCCTGAAATATTGAAATCCTGAAACCCTGACATCATGAAATATTGTAATCCTGAAATATTGAAATACTGAAATACCGAGACTGGACTGCAAAGATGTGCTCTCCAACTCCACCGCATCCAGTGTCTGTCCTGAAACCTGGAATTTAATTAAGCCCTGCCTTAGCTGGAAAACCTTTGGGGTTTGGTTTATTGTTTTTCTTTGTTTTTTTTTTTTTTTCTTTTTTAAGCTCTTCTTTTCAAGAGCTCCACTGACCCTGCTTGTCTGAGGTCTGACAATCTCTCGTTTCAGTCATGTTCAGTCAGGGTTTTTCCCCCTCACTTCTCTAGTCAAAGTCTTCATTTTTCCCTTCCAGCTCTCTGGATGGGATATGAGATGATCTATGAACAGATCTGTTTTCTAGCTAGGTCAGGTAGCCCAGAGTGCCCTGTGATTTAATTGACTAATTAATTAATCTCCTGCTTGGCTTGATTTGGGATGGTTCTAGAAGTTCCTGGGTTTGTGTTGGTTGCAGTGTGAGCTCCAGAAATGCAAAATCTGAACCACTGTGTTCAGCCTCAGCCTGGCCTCTGGCCCTGGGATGTTTGCCCATCTTTATTGGCCAAACCAAAGGAATGTGTGCTGTGCCTCGAGCAGGGACCCCTCTGATGGAAAAGTTTGTGTCTCTCATTATAAAATCAGGCTCAGCAGCATCTTCAGTGCGCTGTTTCCACAGGAAAGGGGAAATGTCAATATTTAGATGCTTTTTAAAACCACAGTGTGAGACAAACGTTCCTCTGAGCTGTGTGGGTGCAATAGGAAGGGCAGCCTTGCTGTGTGCCCCGGCCAGGCTCAGACCCTGAGCTCAGCCTTCCTGAGCCTGATCCTGAGCCCAGCCTTCCTGACCCTTCACCCATTTCCTGCCTGGGCCTGGATAAGGCTCTTCATGCTGGAAAAGGGGGAGAGTTTCCTCTGCCCAGCCTCCTCGGGGCTGAAGAAGAGGCTCTGTCCCTCACAAGTGTGGCTGTGCAGCATCCAAAGCCCAGGGTGGAGCAGTGGTGATGAGTAACAGGAAAAGCTGGCTGCTCTCCCTTTAAGTGTAGAGCCCAGCCCCACCCCAGCAGGGGATTCCTGGGGGTCTGACTCCAGCTTTTGGCATTATCCCAATCAAAAGTGGGCTCCCACGTTCAAAGCAAAAGCCAGGCTGGGCCAGGAGGCCGAAGGGGCTGCTGTCCAGCCCTGGCAGCTGCCCTTGTCCCACAAAGCAGCCATTGTTGGGCACCCCGAGCACCCAACAGCGGGTCCCTGCCGCCAGCTGCGCTGACAAACTGGGGCTCTGCTGGGCAGCTTCAGGCCAGCTGCTCCTTCACAGCAAATGCTCTGGACAAAAATACAAGGCATCACGTTTCCTATTTGGGTGCTATCTCTCTGGACATTACTTGCACTTTCTGGTAAGAAATTCCTGCTGACGCACAGCAGGTGTCCCGCTGACTGGGAAGCGGACAGTCCCATTTTAAAGCTGAGAGCAAAATTTATATTGAACTGAAAAAGCCCTAAAAATAACATCCACAGCTTTCTCTACTCTTTGCACAAATGCCTGGGGTGACTAAGGCTACCTAATGGCTCTGGATCCCTGGAAGTGTCCAAGGCCAGGCTGGACAGGGCTTGGAGCAACCTGGGGTAGTGGAAGGTGTCCCTGCCATGGCAGGGGTGGGATGAGATGAGCTTTAAGGTCCCTTCCCACCCAAAGCATTCCATGATTCTCTGATCTTGTAAGGAGTAAATATGAGATGAAGAATTCACAATATTCCCATATTGTTCTCTTGTGTACATTGATCTTATCCAAACATGAATTCTTGTAATTTTCATCAGGACCCTCCAAACATCTTTTCTCATGATTCTTGTTACGATTACATCATTTCTCATGATTCTTACTATGATTTAATAATAATTATATTCAATTACCAAACAATCATTATACTTAACAATCGTATTATTTATCATATGATGATTACTCAGGTGCAGCCAAAGCTCAAAGGGCCTAGTTTCCTTTCCCAGGCCTACCAGGCCCAACCTTTCCTTCCATCCCCGAACTGTATACAATTCCCACATTTTAGAAACACTTTAATCCTATGCTAGCCCAGAGCCCAGCCGGGAGTCCCTCCACAGCTCAGTGTGAAAAGGGGCGGGTGAACCAAAGCGGGATTGAGGTGGGAACACCAAGCTGGGGTATGAGGAGCGTGCCACTGACGTGACAACGGCGCTGTGTCCCCAGCACAGCCTGGCCAAGGCGCTCTACGACAACAAGGCCGAGTGCTCGGACGAGCTGGCGTTCCGCAGGGGCGACATCCTGACGGTGCTGGAGCAGCGCGTGCCGGGCAGCCGGGGCTGGTGGCGCTGCTCGCTGCACGGCCGCCGCGGCCTGGCCCCCGCCAACCGCCTGCAGCTGCTGCCGCCCGCGCCGCAGCCCCGCGCCCTCTACCAGGTGCCCTGCGCGCCCAGGGCCGCGCCGGCCGACGCCTACGAGAAGATGGAGGGCTGGGTGCAGCCAGCAGCCATCCCTGCCCAGGCCGTGTACCAGGTGCCGGCCCTGGCGGCGCAGCTGCTCAGCGAGAGGACCGAGCGCTCCACGCAGCAGGTGAGGATAAAGGCAGCTCTAAAAGCAGGGTGAAACAACCCCTGTGAGATCGCAGTCGAATTGATGTCTTGGGTTTTGTACCGTTGTTGTGGAGCGCGGTTTGGTTCCACCATTCAAATCTTTACACGAAGAGGGTTTTGGTAAATCTCCGCTTGGTTGTGGATGTTCTTCAGGTACTGCACAAAGCCCAGAAGGTTTAATGGGAACAGTAGTTGATATGTAAAACACCAATTTGGTGTGTTAAAACAACTGCTGGGAGAGAGGAAATAAGAAATCTTGAGATTTTCAGTGGAGTTTGCAGCAGAAGAATGATGGTGTTTAGGAAACCCCCATCAATTTATAGCATCGTGTGAGAAATGCTGCTCTGGGCAACAGATGAGAGCCTCTATATTCTGTACTCCCTCACCTTTCTGACAGTCTAAACCAGCTCTAAAATAGGGCAGGAAGTAAAGAATATTCCATTTGTTTGGGAGAATCTATAAATGATTTACGAAGTTAAAATAACAAGACACAGAACTTTCTCCTCTGATGGGCCACAGCACGCAGCCATACAGAGTCCTCTGGGCACACGTGGGGTCTTTGCATCCATCTGCACAGGAACATGATCCATCATTTTTTTTAAATCACCTTTTGGTGTGTGATTGCTGGGTTTGGTCTGGTTTTTACTGTTTCCAGGAGCTCAGCAAGCTAAGAATGCTGCTGCCTCTCTCTTGTGCTGTCACTAGGCTTGCACAAAGCAGCAGCTGCTGCCAGACCCACAGAAAGACACAAAGTTTTGTTGTGTCCCCTCAACCAGTTTCTCTCCCAGCCTGTTTTTGCTGCTGCTGAGACATTGGCCAAAGCATACAGGAGGAGAGCTGCCACCAGTTCCCTCAGTTATAGAGAACAAATTGGTTTTCCAGGGTTTCATTACAGCTCCCTGGCCTGGCTCTTCTTTCTCCCAGCTCCTCGTGTCTGACATTCAAACAAAAAAAATACATGGAGCATGCAATTTGATTACATGTCACTGGTTTTTAAGATCAAAACCTTGTGTTTTCTTCAGGAAAAAATGATTAGGGAATGTTTCCTAATGAAAGGGAAATAGAGCAGGTGGGGACAAAGTCCAAGCACAAGGTTTTGTTCAGTTCTGTGAGCTCTCCAGCCCTGGATGGCTCTTTATTCTGTGCATGGAAATCACATTAGAAATTCTAATTGGAAGAGGAAGAAAATCCAGCTATATAGTGGTTTAGGCTGATTTAATGATCGTTTGATTTATGGGGCTCATTCAGCCACCTTTCCTCCTGCTGTGTGGAAGGCCAGTCATGGAAACCTCACTGCTGCTTCCTGCTGGGTGGCAGGTGGGTGCTGGAAAACAACAAACTCAGGGCATCCCTGGTGACCAAAACCTCATTTTCAGCTCTGCAGCTGCAGTGCACAACCATAACTCAAAATCAAACTGAGTACAGCTACAAGAGACTCTTGCACTTGCTGTGATCTGATTTCTCCACATTCCTGACCCTAAAGGAGCCATTTGCAAACTGAATCAGAGACTGGCATCAGTTTTCCGTGTTGTGCCAGCAAATCAGGTGGAAAATGTCATCTATTCATTATGTGGATGAATGGTTTGGCAGAAGAGCTCCTTGGCTCTCCCTGTCTCATTTCATGAATTTATCCACCTAAACCGTGTCTAGTCTGAGAATGAAGAATGAAAAAGGAATGAAAAAGTCCCAGCCCCTGATGATTACCCAGAAGCTGGGAGTGGGGCTGCCTGTGGCACAGTGTCCCAGCTGTCCCCACACCAGCTGCACCCTGGTGGTCACAAGCTGTCCCCAAGGCAGGGGAGCTCAGGGAGCACAGAACGATCCAGACCATCCCCAGAGATCTGTGGCACAGCTGGCAAAGCTCCTGGCATGCTCAGCTGTCCCTGAGCAGCTGGGACAAGCCACTGTGAGTCTGTGAGGGAGCTGACTGAAAGCAATGAAACAAAAAGAAATCCCTCAGAGCCTGGGTGTTTTCACCTCACAGAGAAACCTTGTTGCTTCTGCCCAACACACATTCTGGTTCAACTGCCACTGACAGGACCTCGAAAAGAACCAGGATGTGATATCCAGTGAGTTTCCTTTTTGCTGGACTCTCAGATTTGTCCATCTGGAAGCAGACCTGGGCTGAAGATGGCCTTCCTGACACCCCTTATCTTTTACCCTCTCACTCAGGGAAGCTGTGCCTCTGTTTCAAAGGAAGATGCTCATATTCAGCACAGGATTCCCCATCCCTGGAAGAGCTCCAGGCCAGACTAGAGGGGGTTTAGAGCAACCTGGGATAGTGGAAGGTGTCCCTGCCCTTTGCAGGGGGTGGTCTTTAAAGACAGATGGTCTTTAAGACCCCTCCCAAATCAAACTGTTTTGTGATTCTGTGATTCTCTGTCACAGAGCACTAAGGGGATTTGTCTCACTCCTCATTCCCTGATTTCAGATGAGAGCTGAACCAGGCAGAGTGGAGCTGCACTCTTCTTCCCCTACCATGTTTCCCCTACGTTTAGTTGCTGCAAGACTTGCACAATGGAAATCACTCCCTCCAGTTTTAAACCACTGACTGTAATATCTCACCCCAGCACTGTTTCTGGAGATCAACTGCTTGCAATGGCCCATTTATCAATTAGCTGAGGGCAGCCAGGCTAAAGGCAGGCTGGATGAACAAAATTTCATATTTTGGTGGTTGATTTTAAAAAAGAAAAGTCCTAAGCCAGCATTCATATTTTGTGACATTAATTGTCCCACAGATCTGGTCATGGCTGACTGCAAAGATGTAATTCCCATACTGGACTTCCCTGTTTATGGAGCTGGACAGGACAAGGTTTAGTCCTTCCAAATGAGTCAGTCTTTCATAACTACAGAATAATGCTCAGCCTGCAGTTCTTAGCTGCTCTTACACTAAATTGGCTTGGCCCAATGACTGTGGGCTTGGAGAAGTTGAAATTTCCACACTTCCTTTTTTATGTGGTTCTGCTTTTGGGCAGATAAAAGGTTTAAGTGATAACTGCAGCTGGATTTTCTCCAAATATTTTTTGGTTAGTAAGGCAGATTGTCTTTGATACATATGTGCCAGTTCAGATCTTACCCAAAATATACCAGAAATGCTGGCAAAAGAGAATTATTTGGGAATAAACATCCTATTGCTTGGAAGGCCAGTTCCTGTGTCTCCCCTTCAGTGAAGAGCTGAAGGTTTTTATCACTGAAGAGTGATTAGTATTATTTTTTCTCCTCTCCAAGCACCTGTTTACCCTCCCAAGAGCCTGCCGGGCTTCAGCCCCAAACATCAGGGGAGAGGTGTATGATGTGCCCTCCACACAGCACTGCAGGTCCCTGCTCCCCCAGGTGAGTCCTGCCCTGCTCCCCCAGGTGAGTCCTGCCCCTGTTCCCCCAGGTGAGTCCTGCCCCGCTCCCCCAGGTGAGTCCTGCCCTGCTCCCCCAGGTGAGTCATGCCCTGTTCCTCCAGGTGAGTCCTGCCCTGTTCCCCAGGTGAGTCCTGCCCCTCTCCCCAGGTGAGTCGTGCCCCACTCCCCCAGGTGAGTCCTGCCCCTCTCCCCCAGGTGAGTCCTGCCCTGCTC
>JANRGV010000048.1:2295629-2307795 GCA_024734035.1 Alethe castanea
CCCCCAGCCGCCAGTTGCTACGCAACAGTGATGGCCGCCGTGTGATCGTTGCTAAGCACTGGCGTCATCGATATGCGCCGGAAGTGGCGCGAGTAGCCGGAAGTGCGCGGGAGAACCCGGAAGCGCCATGGGATGCGATGGCGGCACCATCCCCAAGCGGCACGAGCTGGTCAAGGGGCCCCGCAAAGTCGAGAAGGTCCGGAGAGGCTCCGTGATGGGCAGGTTCTGCGGGGAGAGGGAGGCCCGGCCCATCCCGGGTGTTGTGTCCGGTCCTGGGTCCTCGTGGCCAGAGAGTCCTGGGGGGACTGGAGCGAGCTCAGGGCAGGAAACGGAGCTGGGAATGGGCTGGAGAATTCCTGAGGGCGCTGGGAAGGGGCTCAGCCTGGAGAAAAGGTGGCACCTTGTGGCTCTGCATAACTCCCTGCCAGGAGGGGACAGCCAGGGGGATTTGGGATCTGCTCCAGGGAACAGGGACAGGAGGAGAGGGAACGGCCCCAGGGGAGGCTCAGGGTGGAATCAGCAGGAATTATCCCATGGAAAGGGAGCTCAGGGATTGGAGCTGCCCAGGGAGGTTTGGAGAACTGATCATGAATTTTGCCAAAACCTTTCGCTGAAGTTATTTTATGAATTAATTTCGAGTGCACAAAGCAGGTTTGGTAAGAAACCTGGGGATTTGATGAACGCTTCACGTATGACCTGATTTTATGCTTAAATATACAAATATTTTTAAATAATGAGTGTTTTTGTTTCCCTCCAGGTTGACAAAGTTGCTGAATTGGTGGCCAGGTGGTTCTACTGTGCCCTGAGCCAGGAGAAGCTGCGCCGGCCCATCGTGGCCTGCGAGCTGGGCAGGTGAGAATGATCCCATGGACACCTCAGGAGTACAAATAAATTATAAATATAAAACATCATGGCAGCCCAATATAATCGCTGGAATTTTTATGTTACAGGTTGTACAACAAAGATGCCATCATTGAATATTTGTTGGACAAATCCCCTGATAAAACCCCCATGGAATCTGCATCCCATATCAAGAGCATTAAGGTAAGTGGGTTGTGTTTAATGTGAGAAGTTAAAATAAAATGTTAAATTCATTAATAAAATAAAATGAGTCATGCTGTAAAATGTCCATTTGCTTGTGTTCCCACTATGGATTAAAGTGGTGAAATAACAAAACACAATGGAAAAAAAAAAGCATTAAGGATTGTCATCGTGGCTCAAAAACCATGGAGGAAAAAGCTTCAGGTTTGTGTTTTTGTTCTGCAGAATGTGACAGAGCTGCAGCTGGTGGATAACCCGGCCTGGTGTGGGGACAAGGAGAGCATCAAGGGGGACAAGTACGATGACCTGCAGTGTGCACGCTTCATCTGCCCCGTGGTGGGGCTGGAGATGAACGGCAGGCACAGGTTGGTGCTCAGGGCTGGGCACAGAGCAGGGCAATCTGAGTGGGGAGTGCAGATCCTGTGCTCACCCAGGGCTTGCTGGGGAGTAGCTGTCTGTCTTTCAGCTTTCAAGCTTGGGCTTTCAGCGTTAAGAGATTCTGGGTGTCCTTTCATGGTATATTCAAGAGGAAGGATAAGAGTTAATCTTTTCCTGAGTAAGTGTGGATGTATAATGGAGGAGTAGAGGGCAGTGTTGGCAGGGGAAAAGTGACCAAAGTTTGGGGTCCTGAAGCACAGGAGATGGGATGTGACCTCCCTTTGAGTCACATCAAGCTGTTGGAATCATGGAATGGGTGGGTGGGAATGGACCTTAAAGCTCCTCCAGTGCCACTCTGCCCTGGCAGGGACCCCTCCCCCTGCCCCAGGCTGCTCCAAGCCCTGTCCAGCCTGGCCTTGGGCACTGCCAGGGATCCAGGGACAGCCACAGCTTCTCTGGGAATTCCAGCCCAGTCCCTCCCCACCCTACAGGGAACAATTCCTTCCCAATATCCCATCCAGCCCTGCCCTTTGGCACTTTGAAACTATTCCCTGTGTCCTGTCCCTCCATCCCTTGTCCAAACTCTCTCCCCATCTTCCCTGCAGCTCCTTCAGCCCTGCAAGGTCACACTGAGCTCACCCCAAAGCTTCTCCTCTCCAGGTGAACAATCCCAGCTCTCCCAGCCTTCCCTCACATTCTGTCCCTCCCTGTGTTAGGATCAGACAGGAGATGGATTCTCTGTTCCAACCCTGCAGTAGATCTGTATTTTATTGCTCTGGGGCAGGGAATTTCCTTGCAGCCTGGTTTGGGCAGAGCAGCAAGTTCTTTGTCTGAGGAGGAGTTCACATCTTAATGGTTGCAAAGAATTTCTTCCTCCAGAGAGGGATTAGCCAGAAGATACTCAAGATAAAAACCCACAATACCCATTGTGCTTTAGTGTACCCAATATTTTTCATTCAATTCTTACATTGTGCAAATTAATAATAAGTTAATTACCTACTTATTTATGCTGATAGTTTAATCAGATGCAAAAACTTTCAAAGAAGGTGGGCTGTGACCTGCAGCACTGCACAGATCTCTCTTAGTTTTCTTACAATTATTATGTGTTGTCTTTTCTTTGAAGGTTTTGCTTCCTGAGAAACTGTGGCTGTGTGTTCTCTGAGCGTGCTCTCAAAGAAATTAAAGCAGAAGTTTGTCACAAGGTGAGTTTTCCCAGCTGTAGAAGCAGTGGGGCCATGTGTGTGTTTATTCAATTGCATTCACTGCTCTAAAAAGGGAGTTTTTAATCTGAATATGCAAATTGAACTGCAAGTTGTAAAAGTTCTGTTCTATGATGGCCTCAAGTATTTCTTTGTGGCCTTTCTTAATTAAAAAATTGTTCTAAATAATTATAAAAATGAATTTTTTTTCCTCAGAGTTTATTTTACAGTAACTACTTTAGAATTTCCTTTTTTCCCCCCAATATTTGGTTCTAATTTCAGTTTTTAAAATGGTGATTGGTTTGATTTTGGGGGTTTTGTTTGATTGGTAATTTTTTCTTCCTGAATACACATGGCTTATGTTTTATCAGTATCTGTTCTGAGGTTGAACTGGTTGTAATGTCAGGTTATGTTTTGACCCCTGTATTTTTAAAGGACATTGGGTGTTGCTTTTTAATATTTTTGGGCAGGGCCAACTTTGCAGAATTCTCAGCAGTGCTATAAAATTCTTGTAGAAAATACTGTCTTCATTTCACATAGCTGATCTCATTGTACAGGTTTTTTTGTAGCTAAAGACAACAATAAAATGAGCAAATACCCTAAATGATAAAACTAGCAAAAATCAGCAAGATTTGTGTTAAGAGTTGCCACACTTGAGCAGTTTTTTAATTTCTGTGAACACCCTGGTATTGGATCAAATATGGATTATATTTATATCAATCAAGACCTGGGAAGGGAAAACTTTTGTTTTGGTAAATTGTTGGTTCTTGTAAAATTTAATCTCCTTTTATTGCTCCTTTCAGTGCTCATTTTGTTCTATCCTAATGCCTTTGTTTCCTCTTGGCAGATACTAATTTATTTTTAATGAGGGTTTATTTGCATCTAAACTTTTGTTGATGGATGGGTGTAACCAGAGCATAAAATGCAGGAATGAGATGTTTTGTCCATGGTTTGGCCAGTCTGATAATCTTAGAAAAACCAAACAAATCCCACATATTTTTTCCTGGCTTTTTTCAGTAATTTCCAGCATGCAGCTGGAAATTCTTCACAATATTCAGAAAGATTCTTCTAGAAATAATTAAATGGATGTAATATTTAGTCTCTCACCCTCTCATGATTGGATTTTGGTGCACAAAGGCAATGGTAACCAGCTGAGAGGACACATTGATGAAGGTCAGAGTGATTTGATAAATTTTTGGGTGTATTTGGCTGTTCTCCTTCTGAATCAAGAAGGGGAGTAGAACTCTTCTAAACAGGAGCAGAGGGAAGTGGTTCTGTGCTTTCTGCTATCTCACAGTTTATGTCCAAAGCAGTAATTACCAGCACATTCTGCATTTCTGCAGCAATGGGACACACAGGAAATTTAATGAATGAAGAAGGAAATGTATATGCTCAGATTGGAATCTTTTATTAATGAACAGAATCCTCTTCTGATGATGTTAATGCAGAAAATGTTGAGTACAGAATGTTTGAATGTTGTGGGCTGTCTCATGCACGTTTCTGCTAATTACTGCATTTTAGGAATTACAATGATTTTGAAGCAAAATGCAGTCTGTGAGACCCACGTGAGCCACAGCATTTTCTTTTTCCTGGCCTTGCCACCTCCTGTGTTTGGCCTGTGCCCATCCCACCTGTGTGTGCTGTGTGACTTTGGAGAGTGACCTGAGGAAAGTTCAGAAAGGATCATCCTGTCTTGCCCTGGGACTCTGTATTCAGTTCTCAGAAACAGAGAAATCCATTTGCCCAGTAGTGCAGGTCACCAAATAAGTGTTTAGGAAAAACCAGGATGCATGTGCAGGTTTTGTGTGATTCAGGGAAATGGGAAACTCCAGGGTGATGGAGAATTGAGCAGTCCTTGCCTTCTCCCCACAGCACTTGCCATAGTCCTGGATTTGGAGGGGTCTAGGGAGGAGGAACCAAGGTTTCTCTCACAGTTCTCGTTCTTTGGCCTCAAAGAAACTTCACAGGAAGAGCTGAGAGGATAAAACACATGTATTTATCTGCTTTACTGGAATTGGGAAGGCACAGGAATGGGAAACTCTCATGGGTGGGGGCCCATTAGGAGCTGTAATTAATGTGTGAGGCCATTCTTTAAGTGCTTTATCTTGAAAAGAAGCTGGTCTTTCTTCACATCTTAAGTAGCATTTTGAAGGGTTCACTAAAAGAATAACATTCCAATGTGAGAATTTTAAGCCAAAGGATCAGACACTGGAGCAGAGTTGAGAGAAAGAGAGATTGTCTCTCACTGCCTGCAGGGTAAATGCTTTGAACTGTCTTGCCAAAATATAAAACTCCTTGGCTTTCAAAGATCTGTTGGAAGAGCAGTGAGAATTTTTTAGTGCTGGTTTAAGTTAGAGAGCAGGCTTGGTAGATGAAGTGCTGGGAACAAATTTTTTAGCTTCCACTTAGATTTAAAGGGATGGAAAAGAGCTTACTGAAATAGAGTAACTTAAGAGTGCAAATACATTTTGTAAAACATTTTTTACACAGAAGTGGATTTGGTTTGAGCCATATTTTTGAGCTTTTGATCACTAAGAAGGGAAAATTTAAACTCTCAACACTGTCACATGCTAAAATGTGACTTAGTCACATTTCAGTCAGCAGGCAGAGAAAGAACTTTGCCTCCAGATGTGGAAATCTGTAGCAGCAGCTCTGCAGATTGGGATTTCTGCTGCTTCCTGTTCCATTTGTGATGGAATCTGTCAGTTTAAAACTTGCACTTTGGAGCCAGGTTTAATTCTCCCAACAGCCTAAAATTAAAAGAAAAAAGCAAGACTGTCTCCACTGTCATGGGATGTTGGAAATTTAAAGTCTGTGATCTGTGTAGGTCTGTGGATTTTGGTGTGCCCAGATATTTTGGAATTTTTGTTCCAACTGGCTTGCGGGTTCTGGCATGGGCAGTTTTTAGTGTCTGCTGTTTGACAGAAATGATGCTTTAATTTGGAAGATGACTCTCTAAGAAGTTCCTATGGTGTAAAATATGCTAAAAGTGCTGTGGAGGCAGGATAGAGGTTATGGAACTGGTGCTGGAAGTCCTTCTGGGAGTCACTTTGAAAGTTAAGGACAAGATTACATTTAAAATGCACTTTCTTGGATCACTTCAAAGTTTATTTTGGACTTGTTTTCAGAGTCAGCTAAACACAGACTTGAAATAGTGCCCTAACTATTAAGCTCTGTGCCATATCAAACACTTAACCCCCATGTTTAATTTAGATATGAAACTTCTTGAAACAGAATTTATGCCTGTGGCTGTCAGATCCAGAGCTGTGTGTGCAGCAGTGGCTCCTGGAACCAGGGTCACTTTGGCACTTTCTGCTCTTAGGGCACCAAAATTAACAAATATTTGCTCAGGTCTGAAAGTTGTGATTGATCAACTCTTCATAACACAGAATTCATGAGGGCTTTTCATGTGTGTTTCGAGGAGGTGATGTGGTCACGGTGATCACAATAATGAGTTGAATACTGTTTCTTATTACTTGAGAATGGTTTAATGATGAATTTCCTAAAATTTTGTTTCAAATACAAAATCCTTTAAGCATAGAAGGTCAGGTTGCAAAGATATTCCTAGGTTGACATGGGTCACGTCATCCCAAAATTGTATTTTCAGAGGCCTTTTTGTGCAGGTTTTTTGGTTGGTTTAATTTCCATGATATACAGTGCCTGGCTATTGAATTTTTCATTTTAATTCAATTTGGAAGTGATGCATAACAATTGTTCTGTGTGGTGAAAGCTGGAGGCTGGATTTGCTGCAGTGATTGCAATAAGGAGCTGTCTGTTTTAAAAGACATCATGGAGTGAATAAATCCTGGCAGTGCCCTACAGTGGACTGGACAGAAATTAATTATGAATATTGCTATGATTAATACATGCCAGAGACCCATTAGCTTCACTAATGGTTTGGAGAGAGACTCTCAACAAGCTCAGCATGAACATGTGCCCAGCTTTTATTTTCCTTTTCTTTTTTAGCTTCATTTCCCTCCATAAAAAAAAGGATCTGCAGCAATATTTAGCCACAAGATAAGTCCTGGATTATCCATGAAACTGAGCACAGGCCTTTGGGTCGAGTTTGTAAATAAATAGGGACCGGATGGCCTTTCTTTAGGTTAAAGTTCATTTGCAAGAAATGATGTTTCTAATAAACTTGTGTGGGAAAATGAGGAGTAAAGTTCCAGCAACCTGGGAATAAGTTTGTAACAAGAAACTTTCATGTCCTGTTGTTGGGTCATGTGATTTTTTTGGGGAAATAGGTTCAATCTGTCACCAGTTTTCTTGTAAAAACTCTGGGATGTTTTGGGTGCATAGTGAAGATAACATTGAAATTGTTCATTTAAAATTTATTATTTATTTATTTATTTATTATTTATAATTTGCAGTTTTTAATTACGTGGGTTGTCCAGGTGTTACTGCCCTTGCTGCAGGCTCGTTCCTTCTCTTAGTCAGGTACACTGGGATAGAAAAATGTTTGAAAAATGGCTTTTTGCTCAGTTTTCCTGTAATCCCTGGCCTCAAAATTTTCTCTGCCTCCTTGCCCTAAACTCCTGCAGAGGCTCAAAACAGAGACTTGGAGACAAACATGTGTTGCAGGAACCTTCCTGTTATTTGGAGCAAAGCCTGGGAAGGGCAGCAGTGATGTTGCCATGCTACAAAATGAAATTAGGGATGCAGCTGGCCATGGGAAATAAAAACAAACCCACAGCCCCCAGTGGCATGGGCTGTGTCACAAACTGGTTGTCACTTATGTACAAGCTCTGAAATTTTAGCATCAACTTCATTCTTCAAAGCATTTCATGAGGCATTCAGTGGCCATGACTTTGTTATTTCTCCGTATTTCATCTTTGTTCAGTCACTGCTTCCATCCTATTATTTTCATGCCAGCTAGTCATGCTGGAATATTGACTTTTCCAGCTAAGTAAGTCACTTACTGGATGATGAACTTCTCCTCCTGTCTCCAGCAGAGATTCAGACATTCTATGGGAATTAACCCATCGCTGCCGGAATAAATAAATAATTCAGGGAGCGCAGGACCGCGCTTCACCCTCGCTGCACAGAGCGAATCCCGGGGCTGTAAACACCCTTTTCCTTTCTGCCAGGATGCTGCAGGTTCCTTGAGGAGGGGCTGGGCTCAGGCCCCCAGCTGCATGTTGAAGGGGCTGCGCTGCTGCAGGCGCCAGTGCTGCTGCAGGGGCACCCGCGCCTGGCGCAGCGCCTTGAGCCGCAGCCGCCGCTCCAGGCACGCCAGCACCAGCGGCTCCCTGCGGGCCTCGAACTTGTTGGCAAACAGATGGGGGGACTCAACGAGCCACTGCAGGTCCCCCAGGCCGTAAATGCAGATGTCTCTGACGTAATGACCTGCGGAGATAAATTGGAGAGGTGTGGCAGCAGCAGGAAGATGAAATGAAACGTTTTTTGTGTTTTTTTTTAAAAGCGCTTTTCACCTTTTGATTTCTGCGTGGAAATCGAGCTGGAGGATAATCTGTTGGGAAGGATGAATCAGAAAAACCTTACAAATATGAATGCTTAGATTCTGAGAATATAGAAACCATAAGCAAGATTGAAATGAAAGCCATCTTTTAGATACCTTAGCTTAGTTACTATTTAACTGGAAGACAATAGGATGGCCAGCTAAAAGTAATCCCTTCTTGATAGAACAATGTCCTATGCTGGAGAGGAGGTCCAAAGGTTACAGAAGACCCTTCTAGGGTCCACTGACTAGGTTTTAGGGTTTAAAGTATAACACATTATGGTAATGTAATGATTTTTATAGGCTGTATATAAATGCTATAGGATTTCTATCTTGTGTTAGATTGGTTAGTGGAAATTAGAATATTCAACATAGAAGATTTATTGTATTGTAAAGGGGAAAATCTCTCTCTTACGCTCTTACTCTCTTACTGTCTCTTGCTGCTACCATCCCTCTCTTATTTCTCTCTCTCTCATCCCTCTCTTACTTCTCTCTTTTACCCTCGTTCTCTTTCCGTCCTGCTCTGAGCTGCAGCTGGCAGCTCTCAGCAGGACTCTGTATACCTATGCCCTTTGAAATAAACTGCATCTTTAAGACCAGTGTATAGAGGGCGCCTGAGTTTGTCCCTGATGACTGTCCATCCCGAGCAAAGACTCTCGCAGAGTGGCGCCCAAACGCGTTCAACGGGCCAGTTCATCTTCTTCAGCTGTGGGAGACTCCTCCATGGACGGTAACTAAAAGACTACTTGTACTTATCTTCTCAGTATTGCGAGCACGGCATTGTGTTGCAGCACAGCGTTATGAGCTGAAGCTCCTAAAATTTCTGTCGAGACAGCCGCTGAGCAAGGGAAGCCAAGCTCCGGACGGAGTTGTCTGACAGCCCTCGAGCACGAACACTGCTGCTGTGCAGTTGTGCCTGGAGCTCCTGGAGGGACCCCGCCGTGGCATTCCTCGAGCTCGTGGACTCTGTTGATCGGTGTCTCCTGGAGTACTGCGGAGGACCCTGCCCTGTGCACCGAGCACAGCCCAGCACTGTGAAGCACTGCCTGAGCTGCAGCTCAAAGTTTGGAGGGAGGTCCTGAGCACGCTAAGCCGTTGCCCAGCGACGCATAAAGCGCTGCTCAGAGGTGGGATCGGAATACAGCGTCCGCCGTGTCACAAGATCGCCTGGCCAGTGTCTTCGCAGGCGCCTGGATAAAGGACACTGTAATCAGAAAGACTGAGGTTAGTACATAAGTCAAATAATGGGACAAACTCACTCTGCTCACGAGAGAGCCCTGCATAAGCAACTAAAGCATTTATTAAGTTCCAGTCAACATAACCTGCCTAAGCAGGAGTTAAAGAATCTCTTAGAATGGACTTTAATTAACTTCCCAAATGCAGATCATTCTGCAGTCTTTACCAAGGACTTTTGGGATAAAGTTGGGGTGAAGCTCTTTAATCATATTTCCTGCCGAGATATGGCTGCAGCAGAACTAGTCCCAGCTTGTTGGGTGCTAGTTGAGCTATTTTCCGAGAAGCAGCAGTCCCCAGCTGCCGTTATGCTGGGCCCTGCTCCTGCTGCGACCCCGCCCCCAAGCGTGCAAGCAGCCATACCAGCCCCCACTCCTCCAAACCTCGTGGACCCGGTGGCCACTATCCCCTACGCTTTTGGGGCCCCTCCTCCCGCTTCCGTAACCCCGGACCTCATCCCCGCAACCCCGGCCACCACGTCCACCTCCACTGTTTCAGCGCCTGATCCTCCCATGTGTGCCCTGCGGTGTCCGCACTTGATCCTGCTGCCCCTGCCCCTGCCCCTGTGGCTGCAACCGTCCCTGTCCCTGATGCTTCCTTCATAACCGCAGATCCTGCCCCTCCTTCTGCAATCGGTGCTTTCCCCAACCCCGCCTTCGCCACAACCCCGCCCCTTGGCTCCACCCCTGCACACCCATCCCCCAGCTCCATCATTGCCGCGGCCCCGCCCCCCGCTGCTGGCGTCATCCCAACCCCTACCCCTACCCTCGTTACCGCTGGCTCAGCAGTCCCTCTCCAGCTACCCCCAAGCGCAGCCCACCCCCTCATGCAGGTGGCGGTGCCCATTGTTGCTAGCATGTTGTAGGCACATATGGCCGCATCAATCCCAGCCCCACGAGTGCCGGTGGTGCCAGGAATTCCATCTCCGCCTGTTGCGGCCGCGCAGCTGTATCTGCCGCCGGTTGTGGCTGCAGCTCCCGGCACGCTGAAGCCCTCTGCTCCCGGTGCAGCACCACTGGCAGCGGCCGCCCAGCCCTCGCCCGCAAGTCGGGAAGGGCGCGCGCCGGAGCATCCCCACCGTCTATACAACCCTGCGTCAGCACAGCGGCACATGAGCGCGGTTCGGCAGCCGTCCCAGCTCAGCTTCCAGGCTCCCGGTGCCCTCCTGCCCCAGCCCAGCCCCTGCCAGTCCTGCCCGCCAAGATGCAGCCGCTAGTCCACCTTTGCATTCCCGGCACGGCCATGGCCGCGCCGCCGCCATGGCCGCCCTCTCCTGGCCCGCCTGGCACAACTACGTTAGATGCAGCACCGCTGGTCGCCGCCATAGCCTCAGATCGGGCCACGCCATTTTCACCGCCGCCTCCTGCCTCTGAACTGCCGCACACTGCAGCCCCGCCTCCACCTCCCACTTTGGCCTTGCCGGACATGACTCCGCGGCCCGTATATGCCAGCACCGCTCAGCCCTTTCCAGCCCCTCCCAGTCCTGAGCAGCCGTCCGCCCTCCCAGATGCCATGCTTGTCCAGGCAACACCAGAAATGGACTCCGGACAGCCATAGACCACGCCAGCACCTCCTGCGCCTGCGCTGCTTCTACAGCCTCCGTCTTCCCTGGGTCCTAGCGCCTGCCTTCAGCAGTATCCCTCCGCGTCACTCCCTACGCGGAATCTACAATCCACACACGATACTACGTCCATGAAGGGCACTTCCGCAGTCTGTGACCCTGCACACCAGATGTCTACAGTACGACTGCCGTCTCCACTACCCGTCGCAACCAATACAGCCTTTCCTTCGCAACCTGGCACACACGTTATACAAGACAGAGGGGGAGTTGATGGTATAGTACCCACGTTAATAAATACAGGACAGACAGGGAACTATTTTACACCTGCTAATGCTTTGCTTCTTATACAAAAGACATTTCTGCTTCAAAATGAGACACTTTATCCTGAGAACTCGCCAGAATCAAACTCCCAGAAATATTATGATAATTGTCAGTTGACAGACTGGCATGAAATTAGACGACAAATTTGCAAAGATGAAAGCATTGATATTTTAGCCATGCCTATAATATTCAGCCAACAGGCCGGTGGCCCTAGAACATGGACTGCAATTCCATCTCATGAAATGAAAGAATTAAGAAAAGCAATAAGGGACAGTGGCATCTGTTCACCATAGTTCAAACAGCTGCTGAAAAGCACATTAGAAAGAACACACCAAACCCTAAAATGCATTTTGGATCAACAGAAAGGGGGAAAATTAGATCCTCCACAGGACATCATTATGAAATTGACTGTGATAGTGACTTTCACCCATGGAACTCTGGAAAATCAATTGTCACAAGCATCTTTTTACCTCAGCTTAGTTCTTCAGTTGCACTGAAACAGTTAAACAAGTTGGGATGTTGGCTCAGTAAAGAAGTCAATGCCACCTCACCTGCGATCAGTGATTTGTTGACACATGAAGAGGCAGTCAAACATGCCACTTTACAAAATAGAGCTGCTCTTGACTGTCTTTAACTAGCTCATGGACATGGCTGTGAAGATTTTCAAGGATTGTGCTGCATGAATTTATCAGACCATTCTGTTTCCATTCATAAACAGCTGCAAAATCTAAGGGATTTAGCCGACCAAATTACAACAGATGACCCTTCATGGTTAGACAGTTTGTTCGAAGGTTGGACCTTTGCATCTTGGCTAAAGGAACTCTGTAAAATAGGTCTTTTTATTCTTATGATAATAATTGTAGTTATAGTATTTGTACCTTGCATACTCCAGTGTGCACGACAAGCAATAACCAAAGCAATGTCCAGTATATTAGTTGTTGAACAAAACGGGGGAGATGTTGGAAAGGATGA
>JANRGV010000048.1:2314345-2328837 GCA_024734035.1 Alethe castanea
AAAGGAAAGGAAAGGAAAGGAAAGGAAAGGAAAGGAAAGGAAAGGAAAGGAAAGGAAAGGAAAGGAAAGGAAAAAGAAAGAAGGAAAGGAAAGGAAAAAGGAAAAAGAAAGAAGGAAAGGAAAGGAAAAAGGAAAAAGAAAGGAAAGGAGCGAGCAGCTGAACGCTTACCTGGTGCAGAATTAGCCGGGAGACGGCAGCATAATAAAGATAAACACGAGGTCTCATTGTCCTTCAGCAGCAGCGTGTCCCTTATCCCAGGTTAACCATTATCGGGAATGTTTGCTGCAGTGCTGGGCACATTTGTCCTGCAGGAATTCAAACTCCTGCAGCCTGCAAAGGGCTGGAAAGACCCGCGGGGATGTGCAGGGAATATTGCAGAGGAGCTGGAGAATTGCTGTGCCCTCCAGCCCTGCCCTGTGCCCTGTGCTGGGAGAACTGGGAACAACCTGCCTCTGCCTCTGCCTCCTCCTCCTCCTCCTCCTCCTCCTCCTCCCCCTGCCCTTAACTATTCGCCTGCCGAAACTTTCCAGCGCCGAGAATTCCAGCAGGGAATTGCTGCTGCTGCTGCTGCTGCCGGGTATTTCCACTGGCTGGAGGCTGAAAAGAGAATAAATGCAAGATCTCAGTGAAACACAGACCTTGGCATAGTTAGAAATTAAGGTGTAAGTTAGCAAAAGAATTAGATGTCAGCGTCCCTTAAAAATGTAACCGCTTCTACAAAACACGGATCAAACCCTGAGTGGGCCAAGGAGATACTAAAAGAAGGGTTTGAATGGAATTTCTGCAAAATAAGATCTGGTGGAGTAGGGAGATAAGAGACTTAGGAGTGACTGAGGTGTCTGAACACTTCTGTAAGCAAAGATCCAGCCCTGGTGGGCCAGGAAAAAAAGAGGAACTGATACAAAAGGCTAGAAAAACAAATTGTGTGATAATGGATGGGAAACAGGAGGACATAATAATGAAACACAGCTATATATTCTATGAATAGAATATATTCTATATATTCTATGAATAGAATATATTCTATATATTCTATTCTATAAATATTCTATAGTCTATATTCTATTCCATTCTATAAGTAGAATATAAGTCATGTAGCAGGAAAGTCAGATGTGTGTGATGAATTTGTGTGGTAGAACCATGTGCCGTGTTTGTAACCCTGAGATAAAGTAAGTTATGTAAGACCCCAGCCCTTAAAACTGTAACTTCTAGATAAGCAAACAAACAAGGGCAGATGCCAGAATTGTAAAATTATAAAAGTCTGTGTAAAATGAGCCACAGGCAGAAATGCACAGGGAGGATTTAACCCCTGCATGTTCTCTGGTGCCACAAAGGTGTGTTTTGCTTTGCAGTACCTGCTGTGCAGCAGATTCACACTGTGTTT
Source organism: Alethe castanea (assembly GCA_024734035.1). NCBI lineage: Eukaryota > Metazoa > Chordata > Aves > Passeriformes > Muscicapidae > Alethe > Alethe castanea. Next base: position 2,315,731 of record JANRGV010000048.1, read on the forward strand.
GCTGTTACAGCCTCTCGAAGGTTATTTGGGGATTTCATAAGTGGAAAGTTGAGTTTAAACATGCTGGGACTGGCAGGAAACATTCTGATAAACTACCATGTTGGTCAGAAATAAACAGAGGGAAAACCTTGAAGCTGAGTCACAGCTGCAGGTAGGACAGGTACAAAGTTATCACTGATTTGAAGAGAAACTCTGCAGATTGAGGCATTTTTTTAGACTGTTTTTGAAATAGTTGCTGCAGCTCCTGAGTGAAAGTTCATGTTCTGTGAATCACTAGGTGGGAAATTTCCACTGCTCCCAAGTTGTCCTTTACTCTCTGACCCTTTGCATGTCTAGGTTGGGTGACAATGTGAACAAACATGTTCAGCTCCTGAACTTTTAATGGCTAAACCTCTGGAAAATTCTCTCTCTTAAAACTAGTTTTACTTAACTGTGCCAAGCAAAAATAATCTTTAATACATGAGCTTGTGTGGCTGGGAAATTAACAGTGAGATGGTCCATGGATGTTCAATCCTCTTCCTAAATGTCCCTTTTTAAAGAGGGACCTCAGGGTGTGGCCATCCATGTCCCATATCCTGGTGGGAATTGTGCATTTCCTAGTAATGGTCATGTTCAGGAGAACTGCATGAATTTAGTGTTAAAATTTGGGAAAGAGCCTTTAGGTTTCTTTGAAGACATTAAACTGTAACACTGGTGTAAACATTTAGATATGAAAACATATTTCCCTGATGTTGCTTTGTATTACATTAAGACTGGAATATTCATGCACAGAACTACATTTAAAAAATCAGTGTGTCAGTATAGTTTAGAGCAAAAAATAATGTACAACTCTTGTCTTAGGCAGCTGAAAGTGTAAACTCTAGAATTCAGGATGTTATCTGAAATTAAGAGTTCATTACTGCTTTAAAAATCCTGTATTTTATACTTTAGGAAAGATAAGAACTATGTCATTTAGGAATGTCCTTTATTCAAGGTGCTGAGAACTACAGCAAGTACCTTCACCTGTATTTAAAGGCCCAAGATAAACAAGGTACAGCAGAGGAGACCCTGTGATATCATAAAATAAACATCTGCTCCAAGACCTTAAGTAATTGAAGGAACAAACATCTGAATTTGCAAAACTGAAACTTCTTTCTGCTTTTTGTCTCATTAAGATGTTTTGAAGGGTATGGCCTCTGACATAATCCAATGTTGTCATGGCAAAAAAATTTCTGTTTCAGGGAATGGAAGGAACACTTGTCTTCATTTCCTTGTGTCTTGTAAATACTTCTCAGTTTTGAACAATTCCACCTCTGTTTTCCAGATTGGAACCTGGATTTGCTTGCTCTTTTAAAATGCAACATTTAATGAAATTAGAATCTACTGACAAAATATGTTTGAAAAGTGCTGTATTAGGAAATACCCTAGAAAAGAAATTGTGGGGCTTCTAGAAATGAATTTGTGGGGCTTGTTTAGAATCAAATCAGCTGCCAGCTCCAGCCTCAGAATGAAATTCTTGATTTTGGAGCCTTCTCACTCCCAAGTGTGAGATCACACCAGGCTGGGATTTCTCATTGAGTAGAAATGGAAAAGTGTGGGTTACTCCCCAGTTTCTTGTGTGTGACTTTTCCTCTCCTGCTGCTGCCCTGTGCCTCTCTAACCCCTGGTTCTCCTCTCTGTCTCCCTTCACTCAGGTTCAGGTTCATTTTTGAATCTGTGCTCAGCACTTGAGCAAAGTCCTGCCCATATGTCCTTTCATTTGTTTAATTCCTGCTGCAAATACAGGAGTAACCTTTCTAAAGCTTTGTTTAGAAAAAGAAGAGTAATGGCAGAGGCAGGATTATAAATTAATCTCGCAGATTAATAGAAAGCTTCTGCGTTTAAATAAATAACGCCCCCAAAAAACCCCAAAACCAGCCAACCAACCAAAAAAACCCAAACAAACAAACAAACAAAAAAAAGCAAATTGGGATCTTAGACAAGAAAACATCATGGTCAATGTGCTGGTACATCAAATGATTGCAAATGTGCACAGGGAAACATCTGTGCCTTCAACCATGAAACAAATGTGGAAGTACACAGAGCACATTACAGCCATTATCCAGATTAATTTCTGAAAGTAGCTGGAAACTTGGGAGTGTTTGATAAATCAGATAAGGGAATGGTCTCTGTGATACAATCCAGTGAGGCAGCAAGGCAAGGGCAATGAATTATTCTGCTTTTATGAGCCTTTTTTATCCCCACAGTAAAATAAAAAATAATTTAAAAAAAAAAATAAAGCATCTTCATGTTTTCCTGTCTACCAGTTGAAGATAAAAATTTGCTGTCTGTTCCACATGTAGGGGAAAAACACCTTTGGTGTTGCCCCTGCTCAGTGTAAGGAAACTGCTCCCATCAGTTGTTGTTTCTTATCTCACTACATTGAAGGACAAATTCTAGAGCAGAATGGCATCAAGGTCTTAATCAAATGCATTCATAATTCAAAATCAGAAAATACTTTTTGGTTATAGCTGTGGAGTTCAGAAAATTGAGTGGATTCTAATTAGGGATACTTTTAAATACATTTGTGCCAGTAAAACAAGGAACCCATGAACAGAAAACACACAAATGAAAAAAAGAACTAGTTCAAAGTGTTGTTTGTAGGAGACAGAAAAATAAATATTCAATTTTGTCCTTTCTTTTCTTACATGAAGTGTGGTGTTCCCTTTCAAGAGGAAGATGTGATTGTCCTCAATGGTAATAAAGAAGATGTGGAAATTCTGAAGAAAAGGATGGAGGAAAGAAGACTTAAAAATAAATTAGAAAAGGTAAGATTTTTATACATTATTAATTATAAAATTGGAAGAATTCTTGCAGTGAATCTGCTCTTAGATTTGCTGATCTTTATAAAAATGGAGGAATTGGCTCTGTGAGCTGTGTTGTATTTAAACACTACTTTGAAAAGCAGTGGAGTTTTTTATGTCTATTTGGCCAATAACATCTTGAAGCTGTACATCCTAAACTTTCTCCTGTCCAGCAGGAAGTGCCTTGTGCACTCAAAATGGGTAAAATGGACTTTTGCAGCAATATTTGAGGGTTTTCTTGAAATTAATTCATTCTAGTAGTGATCTACATCATCCCTGTATTTCTTGTGGCAGTTCCTGATGATGGCATCTGGTTTTTAATCTTATAAAATAAGGTGTCTTTTATTGGCCTCTGTCAGAAACAGGATGTTGGGATCTGTGCATTCCTGGGCTGGTGCTGTAAGTGGAAATTTAACTTTTGTGGTTCTCACAGTCCTCAGCACTTCCTGCACCCCTAATTCCCACCATGCTGTTGATGCCTTTGCATTTTCCTCTCTGCCCAGGTAAAAGGCAGTGGAAATCAAGTCCTTGCAGCTCTGCTGCCCTGCCCTGGGGGCTGGGAGCTGTTCTGTGCTGCTGAGCTGCCCAGTGACATTTCTGCATGTGGGAATTCTGTCAGCACTGCTGTTCTTCCCTGGACCCCCTGGAGATGCCAAAGCAAGCAAACCTTTAGTGCTGACTCAGGCTTAGCTGGGTCTCAGGAACATAAATCTGATGCTTTCAGCATCTGAGACTTGAGCTGGAGGTTTCATCCCTCGATTTTGCCATGCAAATCTTTCCCCTGGTTTGTTTTAAAACAGATGCTTGTTTACTTGCCAGGGAGCATATGATTCCTGCTCATCACAGGGGCTTTATTCATCTGTGCCAGTGCAGCAGCACTGGGCCTGGCCAATACATCAAAAGTGGTTTTCCATAAAAATCCTGCTGCTCTGTTTCCTGTTTTTCATTTTCTCTGCATCTCGTGTTTGATAGCTCCTGGCATAAGAGTGATAATCTCATGGTGTCTGTTCAGAGGGTTTTTCTTTTTTTTTTTCCTCAGTACTTGGTAGTTAAAAGTTCTGGGAAAAAAAAAATTAAAAAAAATTTAATTTGTTGCTATACTGTTGCAGATCTCAGTGGATGAGTGAGTGGTTGGTTGCACTTGTTTTTTTTTTTAGAAACAGGGCCCTGACAAAGCACCTGTAGCTTTGGGTCAAATCATTTGGAATAATCTGGAAGGTGCTGCTGCCCACAATTTCTGCACAGCAAAGCACGTGAGTGTGCAGGGCTGCTGTGGCTTTTAGGGTGACAACAGGACACAGTGCCCTGGTCCTGGGGCTCTGTGTGCCCTGGGGGAACATGCAAATGGGATTTGTTTGGTTAGTGCAGAATTACAGGGCAGGATTTGCAGATCTCTCAGCCTCAAGTGGTGACCTTGGTGCCCCAGCTGGAACCAAGCTCTGCTCTCCAGGCCTGGCAGCTGCAGTCCCACTGCCAGCACAATTCCCACTTTGCTGCCACTGCTGTCCACATTTCCTCCTCACTTCCTTCCTCTGTAGGCTCAGTGGATCTGCTGTGCTTGGGGCAGGAGGCACAAACTCCTTTTCTTTATCCCCATGGGACAAAACTTCAGGAAGAGGCAGCTGAGACCAGAATGAAAAATGATTGAAGCTCAGCTTCAGTCACTGTGCCCATACTGAAATCTCTCTAATGTCTATTCTGCTCAGTGAATTTATGCATCCACAAACACCTGGGAAGTGACTTTCCCTTGGAAATCCACCCCTAGCAAAAGGTGGAAATGCCCTGCTCTGAGGTTTTCCAGGTGTCTGAAGGCCAGCTTGGACAGGAATTGCTCTCTGGAAGGTTTGGGATGGGATGAGCCCGTTTGGAACCTTTGAGCTGCTTCCCACCCAAAGCATTCCATGGATCTGGCAGAGCCTGGTCCTTTGCCACCCCCTCCTGGGCTCAGCTTGGCAGCAGATTTTGCTGTGGCATTTTTTTCCCTTGAGCTTTCATCCTTTGCTTCACAGCAGGGCTTCTCCTGAGTTTTAGAACAGAATTAAATACATTTATTTTCTTTTTTGTACACTGTCTTAAAACATGTTCACAATTCAGAATGTATCCAGTGAGAATAATGCTAATGGTTGTTCTAATACATCTTTCTTTTTATGTAATCAAAGCCAGTAATGGGATTCTTCTTGTTTTTTCTGTTTTTTAATCTGTACAAACATAAATTAATTTGGAAAACCTGCTGCACAGATACTTTTAAAAAATTTAGATTAACTTTTCTTTCCAAAGAATCCTGCAGCAGAGGGTCCAGTTATTGACAGGTACCCAGAAGGGATTTTTTAATGGACTGAACAAAATGTAGTGGATACAACATTCCGGGTTCTTCTGAAATTTTTACTGAAAAACATCTTTATTGATTACAATTAATTGTGAATTACTTATTAATGTTGTGCAATTTACTGTCCTGCTGTGTGTGTTCAGATGATCAGTTAATGATAATAACACACTCACCTTTCAAAGTGTGCAAACCAAAATATTAATTTTAATCCAATTTTGTCCTGCACAGTTTTATTTAATGTAACTGCAGAGTTCTCAAGATTATTATTTTCTCCATGTAGAAATAATACAAAAAATGTGAAAGGAAGAGCTCTACTGGGTAAGAAATAAAAATGTACTGAATTCAACTGTGTGTCTATCAAATATGGGTTGGGAGTTTTATCTCCTTTCAGTCCATTACCAGATTTCTGCTTGTTTTGTTTCAGAAATCAAAGAAAGGCAAGGCAGCAGCAGCAGCAGCTTCTCAGCAAGAGCCCTCTGCAGGTAATACAGCTCCAAATTCTGGGTCACCACCTGAGTCTTGAAGCTGCCAGGATTTCATTTTTCTGTGTTTATTTATTTATTTATTTATTTATTTATTTAGATTCTCCAGGTCCTTCAAAAGCTAAGAATGGAAAGGATTCTGTCAATTCCAGCTCTGGGGAAAACAGGCAGATTATCTTCACCAAAAGTTCAGGTTGGTGGTTCATCCTGATGTGAAAAATGGGACCTGATTTAATGAGATTAGAGATTTTTATTTACACAGTCATGGGTTTTTCTGGCCTTGAGGTAGTGGAGGAGAATTTGCAGTTTCCTGATGTAGAGTTGATCAAAAACTATGTTATGGCACTTTATTTGGATGAATTTTGTTGAACACCCCTGATTATTTAACTTTTAATCCTCTGTGTTACCTGCTAATATGCTGTGTGGAACAGAACTTTAGGATGCATTGATGAAGCTACAGCAGCCTTGAAGCTTTGAGTAAATTTGGCAGCCCTTAAATCCAAAGAATGGTGCCTTCTCTTTATTTAATGTTTATTCTGCTATTTAATGTCCCCATGCTGATATTTTCAAACAGAATGGGAACATTTTTAAGGTCAGTCTGAGGTTTCTGTGTGAACAATTAAATCCTGTACATTAAAAAATCAGAATAATTTGAAGAATCTGAGAATAATGACCTATAGATGAGCTGGGAGAAGCTGAAATTCCATCAGCAGTGCCTGACCTGCCCTCTACTGTCTGCTTTTATAAAGGAAAAACTTTCAAAAATATTTCATCCCACATGATGAGAATTGCTCCTGGATGTTGAACAACCTCGTAATTCTAATAATATTAATGATTTTTTTTATTTTCTGAGGGTGTAAAAGAAAAAAAAAAGTGCCTTTTGAAACTGCTTCTGTTGGGCACACACAATTCTGTGAGGATTTGGGGTTTCACACACAATTCTGTGAGGATTTGGGGTTGCACACACAATTCTGTGAGGATTTGGGATGGCACACACAATTCTGTGAGGATTTGGGGTTGCACACACAATTCTGTGAGGATTTGGGGTTGCACACACAATTCTGTGAGGATTTGGGATGGCACACACAATTCTTGGGAGCCCCTGTGCCTGAGTTTCACTCAGGATTTTGAGTTTCTATGTTCATTACACCAGAGACTTGGCTTTTTCACCATCCTGCAACTTGGGAGATGAAATAGCAAAAAAAAAAAAAAAAATGAGATTTTTATGTAGCAGTAGATATAATCACTGATAAAAATGGTATCAGAAACAAAGATGGGCATTTCTCCACTGCAGACATAAAGTGATGCAGACCATTGTTGTTGGTCATAACTTTGGAAAGAATAAAGGGAACAGAATTCCCTGGGGAAAGGTGTGGCACAAGCTCAGCTTTTGGCATTTGAGAGCTGATTTCCAAACAATACTGCAGCCTGCTGGGGGCTCTGGTATTGCTAAAGACCAGAGCTCAGAGCTGGTTTTCACTTGCAGGAATAAATGTTGTCAGTACTGAATTGCAGTGTAAGAGATTTACAGAATTCCTCTCTCAAGATTTCTAAATGTATTTTGAGTGTGATTTCTAAAAGCTGTTGAGTCCAGTTATGGGTGATATTTATGAGAGAGGTGAAAAAAGAATATATTTTGATTTTCAAGCACTGTTTTTCATCTTTATTTAAATACCTTTACCCATTGTAAGCTGTCATGCTTCATTCTATTCCTTTTTCCCCTCAGAGAATGGAAATCCATCAGTCCCAGGAAAAGTCAGTAAAGCTTCTTCCACCAGCACCAAGAGATCCATTGCAGACAGCGAGGACAAGTCTGAGGCTTACAAATCTATTTTTACAACTCACAGCTCAGCAAAACGTTCCAAGGAGGAGTGTTCCAACTGGGTTACTCACACAGCTTACTATTTCTGAACCAATTTGTGGAGAATGAGGAGCCTCAGTGAGGCACCCATGGCTCCTTCCCTCCCCTGGGCTCCCTGTGCTGATCTGATCCTGCCTGCAGTTCTCTGTTTGTAATTGGGTATAAACCTGTTCATAGCTCTGCCAGCTGCAGCTTCTGGTCAATAAGGAGCAAACCAGCTGAATCTGTGTTGTAGCAGCAGATTTCATTCTGAAATGTTGGAATTTTTTGCTCAAAAATTCTCTTTTTCTCCTCCCAGTTGAATGTTGTCCTCAGGAGGAGGAGGGAGGGAGAAGTTCCTGCTCTCCTCTGTTGATTTGTGCCACCACTGTCATTACAGTTTTCAGTGTATTACTGCAGAATTCAAACCCTCTGTAACTTTCTGACAGCAAAAATAGAAATAATGCCTTTTTCTGATCAAGCTAACTGGGCCCTCAGTAAAGCTATATGTTTCTAAAAGGTTCTGCAGGTATTTTCAAATCATTTATCTTTTGACAGAGTAAGTGAGAGCACAGTCATGAAAATGTTTGTCCAGCATTCTTGTCCATATTGTTGTTGCCTGTTTTTAACAGCAGAATATTCCCATTTTAATGTTTGAATCCCATAATACCCACATGGAGTGACCAGAGGGGAGGCTGGAAGTTTTTCCCTTTCCTCTCTCCCTCTTTTAAAATTGAAATTTGCTTTTCTAGTCTTGGCACAAACTAACCAGAACAGAAATGCAGAAGGCAGGAGGCTTTTAAAACCACTGCATGATGTTACCTTGTTACCTTTGTGGGTGAAAATGATTAATTATCCTTGTAATTTCTTCTTTAAAAAAAGTGTCCCCATTTATAATTGGCAGTAGTTACCTGGAGATTCAAATGCTGTGTTGATATTTGCATAGGTGGTCTCTGTGATTCAAACAGCTTGAATGAAACTGCTGGGATTTTATTATTATTTTGATAGGTATAATTTAAAATTGGCTTGCTGTAGAATTTATATGGTGGTAGGAATTTCTGTTCTCCAGAGATGTGAGCACATCAAACAGTTTGAGGTTTGCTGGAGCTTCCAGGAAACATTCAGGCACATTTTGTATGCATGGCTAGGGATCAGCTTTGTTCTCCTTGTTCTGTATTCTTTTCATTATGATCCTTTATTATTTGTTGCTTACAGATAATGAAATTTCTGCACTAAAGGTGTTCCATAGCAGGGTTTTTATTTGCAGTTTAATTCTGTTTTACAATACATATTAAAATCCTATTGATGTTTTATAGGACTGCACTTTTCCTCTACTTACAGCAATTATAAATCCTAAAGGGAATTATTACTTGCTTTTGATGTAGTTTTTACTTTGCTAGAAAATACACATAGAAACACAATATTCAGTTTTACTTCTCTTTGTTAGTGATAAATCAGGCAGAGTCCAAGCTGTTGATCCCAGGTTTTCCTGCCTTCTGGGCCATGATAGTGACTCATTTTATCTTCTGATCTTGATCTACTCATCTATTAAAACAAATTCCTGGCTAATAAATTGATTAATGTATAGATTCCTCCTGTAGCTCTGGGTTCATCAGCTCATGCTCTGCCTCTCTGCCAGGGTTGTGTCCAATATTCCACCATCCCCACCTGGTTAAACTTAGAACATTTCTGATTCATGGAAGTGTTTTCAGTGGGGCTTTTCCTTCCCTTTACAGAACTCAGCTGGGAAGGAATGTGAAATATTGTTGGCATGTGAAATATGGTTGGAATATGAAATATTTCTGGCCTGTGATGCTGTTCTTGCCACAGCTGGTGGCAAACAGGACCCAAGGTGCCACTTGTGCTGTTGGCAGCCCAGGATGGGCACGGGCACTGGAATGTTGACTTGGCAATTTTTAATGGATTCAAGGGAACAGTTTGCTGGAGGATGTTTGCTTTGTTGTGGTTTGCTTTTTGTCGGAGAGGGCAATTTAATTTTCTTTTAATGTAGGTGAATTTGAATGCTGGTGAAAGTTGAAAACTGCAGAAGTCTTAGAATCTGAAATCTGTATTTTTTTGAGATGCCACATGAATGTCTTGCAGCACTGCAGCCATGGGGCTGTTCTGGGGAATTCATGGGACAGTTTTGTGCTGTTCAGGCCTCAGCCTCTCTTCTGAAAAGCTAAAAAAATGATCCAATTAATGCCAGTTCTATAATTGGGGGTGTTTTTGGGGTGGAACCTGAGAACTGGACTGAAATGCAGCAAATTCCTTCACACACTGGTGGTGAAAGCTGGCCCAGGAGTGCATCAGTGGAAAGGGGCTGGGAGGTTCTCTGGAAGGTTCTGTGTCCTGAACCAGCACCCTGGAGCTGCCATGGGATGGGTTCAGTCCTTTCCACATTGGTGCCTCTAAATCCCAAAACCTGAGGGGGTTCCCACACCCATCATCAGTGCTCAGAGCTGCAGCTGCTTTGTTCTCCAGCTGCCACACCATGAGATCATCACATGCCACTCAAATTGGCCAGAAAAGCTGAAAGTCCCCTTCAAAACATGCTGCTTGTTAGATTAAATATTTCTTACTGATGGCCTATTCTTAGCTAAACTGAACAGAGTTGTCTGTGAGTGTCCTGCCTTGCTGGGAGCCCAGACCCTAGTTGCAGTCGGGAGATTTTGCTTCAGATTCAGACCCTGCCAAATAGTTTCTGGGTTGCATTTAAAAATAAAAAGGCTGTTTAGACGTTACAGTGCACAGAGGGTCTGAAATCAGCGTATCCTAAGCTGAATACAAATCACAGACAAAAAGAGTTTTGTTGGGAGGGTCACAAATGGAACTGATTACTGCTAGACAGTGTGGATTTCCTTCTGGAGGATGGAGCTGCTAGAATTCCTTCCTGACAGCTAGAAATTACAATTGAGTTGGGTTTTTTTTTCTGTGCTTCAAACTTAACCAAGCTGCAAAATGAGTAAGAGAGATGGAATCCAAATCCATCTGCAGCTCTGCCTACAAACCAGGATTTTAATCTCAATATGCAGCCAAGTGCCCAGATCCTGGGGAATTGCTGCCAGTGTCAGAGCTGTGGCTTTGTCAGGCACTGAACTTCATGTGGATTCAAGTATTCTTACAGGTCAGTGACAGAATTCAATTTACAGACTGACCACAGATCTCATTTGGGCAAGAACTGGTTTCATTATGGCTTTGAGTAAAATGAAATTCTCTTTTGAAAATGTTTCCCTGCCAGCTCTTTGTGACACATCCAGCAGAGCCCAGCCTTTGTGTGGTATCTGTGAGAGGTTTTCTCAAAAGTCAGGAGCTCTCTGAAGAACAGCCCCTTCCCCTTGCAAAGTGTTCAGCTCTGACTGCACTGCTACTTTTCCTATCCAGTTTTTCTCTTATTTCCTCTCGTTTACCTCTTTCTTTCTGCTGCCTTCAGAAATTTCCTCAGTGATGGAGAAGGGCAGGGGACAGGGAGGGTGATGATGCTCTGATTTTTCAGCCCCTTTTGCTCTTTTGGAGTTAATCAGCGTTTGTCCTGCAGCCACGATGGGGTTCTTCCAGGACATGTCCTAAATGTGACAAGAGCTGGAGTCAGGATAGACTTGGAGTTTGTCCCTCCTCCATCAGCAGGAACTTCCCCATGGAAAGGGTGGAACTGCCCAGAGAGGTTTGGATCCCATCCCTGGAGGTGTCCAAGGCACTCAGTGCTCTGGGCTGGGGACAAGGATCAGTCACAGCTTGGACTTGATGATCCTGGAGCTCTTTTCCAACCATAATAATTCCATAATTCTGTGAAAGCCTGCCCTGACTCTAAATTCTGTTGTTAGCCTAAAATAGAAACAGTTTGACAGTGTGAATTTTCCTAACAGTTGTGAATATCACATTTTTGTGCTATGAGTTTCCTCCTTTTTTTTTCTTTTTTTTTCTTTTTTTTTTAATTAAAAGCATTTTTCTTTAATTAAAACTAATTCCAAGGAATGCCTTGGTCTCAGTGATAAGTGAGGTTTGCCCTGCCTTTCTGTGCTGGCCAGGATGGGTGTAGCTTTCTGCAACTTGCCTACAAAGCTAAAGAAATGCAAAGCAGCTTATTGCTCAATTCTGCTGACTTTAGCAACCAGGGAGGACAAATTAAAAAAAGAAAAAGGAGAATATCTAGTCTCAACCTGGGCACTTAATGGTTCCCAAAATGTGCTGAACTCTTTAGTCTAAATGGGCTCTTTAGTGTGGTGTCAAATAAGTTAAAAAGCACGGGAGCTTTACAAAGCTGCCTTCATTGTTTAAACTTGTTTCACTCATGTTAAGGCTAATGTACATTTATTCAGACTGACAAAGTGCTGAATTTACACAACAGGGCTAGTAATAATTAGGTCAGATACTTTTCAAATGGCAGAGGGGGGGTGGGAATACTTGACTCTTTCGTGCTTATGAATGGCAATGATTATTAGCGCTGGCCAGGCCAACCACAATACCTGCAAATGCTCCTCTCAGCCCGTGCATTGCCCTGCGCGGCCGCTGCCACCTCCCAGCTCCTCCCTGGCTGCTGCAGCTGCCAGCCAGGACGTGCAGCTCTGAGAAATGCCATTCCCAATGCAGGACGTGGATTTTTAGTGAGCCCTGGGCTCCCCTTCCCTGCTGGGACCATTAAATTATATCGACAAAATTGAAAACTCGGCCATTAAAACCGCATTGTCTGCTCGGCTGGATGAAGTTCAGCTCTGATCTTTCACTTCAGACTACCCAGTTCTTAAATATTTATGGTGCTTCCCTTAACCATTCACACCCCGGTCCCGGGGGAGGTGAGGTGTCCGCACCTCGCACCTTTCTCAGGTATTTAGTGCTGGTGGCTCCTAGGACAGAACCCCGGATTAGTCAGTCCGTGGAGCTCATCCAGCACAGCAGGATTTGTTTCTCCAAGAGCTTTTTTTTTTCCCCTTGTCTTTCCTAATATTTGAACAAGCGCTGTTGTTTAATTCAGCGCCGCCCAACCTGCTCGCATTTGAATTGCTGTCAGCGGCGGCCGGGCTGGGCTGCTCGCATCTCTTAAGCTGCAGCCATTCACTCCCCCATTGAGATTTAAGCCACTCCAAGCTCATTTGGTTTGCATGTTCCCATTCCTCAAGGAATCATTAAACCCTTCCCAGCGCTGCGCTCCCACTGGAGGCTCCATGGACACCGCCAGCCAGTGGGCAAAATCCGCAAAATAAAGCTGGAATTTCACTGAATAGGCGAAGTTTGAGTGCCGCACACGCCTTTTCCCCCTGCTCCCTGCGAAGGAGCCGCTGCAATGAGCGAGGTGCGCTCCTGGGGATGGAGCCCGGGGAGTGCGGGAGCGTCTGGAGCTCCCCAAAATGCGCAGAAATTCTGAGATCCCGGAGGGAGTGGCTGGGCCAGGGCGCGGGGCTGGGCTGAGCCTCTCAAAGACTTTATTTTTTTCTATTTTAAGGAATTTGGAGTCGAGCGCCCGCGGGCTGAGGCCGGGCTGCGCTTCCGGCGGGCGGCCACGAGGGGGCGGCAGCGGCTCGGGCACGGCGGCGGCGGGAGGGGACAGAGGGACAGGGACAGACGGACCGAGGGACAGGGACAGGGGGACCGGGGGGGGACCGAGGAGGACGGGGAGGACAGAGGGTGACAGCAGGGCAC
>JANRGV010000048.1:2328937-2389971 GCA_024734035.1 Alethe castanea
CTGCAGGTGGGGTCTCAGCAGAGCAGAGCAGAGGGGCAGAATCCCCTCCCTGGCCCTGCTGCCCACCACTGGATGCACCCCAGGACACGTTTGGCTTTCCAGGCTGTGAGTGCTCACTGACAGCTCATGTCCAGCCTCTCACTCAGCAGCACTCCCAAGTCCTTCTCGGCAGGGCTGCTCCCACTGTGTTTCCAGCCAGTGTTCATACCAGGACTTGCCCAGATCCATGTGGATCACCTTGCACTTGGTGCACTTAAACCTTGTGAAAGTCCCACAGACCCAGTTCTCAAGCTTACCCAGATCCCTCTGAATGGCATCCCATCCCTGAAGTGTGTCAGCCACACTGCTCAGCTTGGTGTCACAATGCCCTTTTAGATACTGGAAGGCTGTTATAAGGTCTCTCTGGAGCCTTCTCTTCCCCAGGCTAAACAGCTCTCTCAGCCTGTCTCTGTAGGAGAGGTACTCTATCACTCTGATTATCTTCCATGGCCTCGACTGGACTCATTCCAACAGGTCTGTGTCTTTCTTGTACTGAGACCACAGAGCTGGAGTGAGTACTCTGGAGCTGGAACCAGGAGGAAGAGTTCTGTGGCAAGGCTGTCAATGCTCTATTTGCTCATTCGTTACAGGGAAAAACCAACGAATTTGGAAAAATCAAAACTCAGTTGAAAGACATAGAGTGGGGCTTGTGTTTAAGGTGCTAGGTTTAAGCTCTGACATGTGCTTTGACCTTTCATAATAGAGCTGTAGTCAGTCTTGTTTGCCTTGGTTCAGGGCCTTGAACTATGCAAAGGGCTGGCAGAAAATCACAGAGAAAACTGTAAACAGAGTTGTTTTACACTGCATGGTGTAAGGCTGGTGTCTATAAGAGGCACATATTTCTCAACAAACTAGATTTAACCAACCTGCAGATTTGTATTACGCTATCTTTACGTTCACCAATTTTTAACTCCTCCCAGTGGGAAGGTCTGCATCGCTCTGCAGTTTTTCAGCAGTCAGAAACAATTCGCTGAGTCAGTTTTAGCACTTCATCAGCACACAGAATTAAAAACAAAAACAGGCTGTGGAATTATTGTGCCACATCAGGAAGAGAAAATTACAGACATATTTATGCAATGGCATAAGACGGAAGTAAACACGTTGATGAGGGGAACAGTGAAAGACTCCCAAAATAATTGCTGTCTCTGATGAGGGTTTGGAATTCCAAAAAGCCAAGGGAAAAGGGAGTGTCTCTTAATTAGCTCCACTTTTGCCATATGTATGTTGAGTGTATCACTGAAAGATGTTTTCACTCCTTCCTGAGATCAGGGAAACCTATGATCATAGAAATGTTTGGTTTCCCTTTAAAATCCATGAAGTTACTAATTTTAGGAGAGAATGGAAAAATCTCCCTTAAATATGCCCCAGGAAGATCTCTCCTCCCAGGTACAGTTTTGAATGCAATGTTTTCTTATAGGGGTTTATTGCTGTGCAGATGAATAAGTACGTATACTGAAGGTTTTATTCTTGAAACAAAAATGGTTTTGTCCAGAACTACATAATAAAAAGCTGCTTGCAGGAGATGCTGATCCACCCTGAAGGATGTGCTTTGGGGGATGGCACAGTTACAGCACATTACCTTGATATATAAAACAAAGTCCCAGTCTAGCACAACCAGACTGCCACAGGGCTCAGCTGCCAGTTTGAGCATTTTATGTCTGCCTGTAATAGGAAAACAAACAAGCAAAAACCTTCCTGTGTAGAGTTCCTTCTGTCGCAGCACTGGAGTAAGTTTATCCTTTTCCTAAGTAAATGTACAGTAAAAGTGTTGTGTTTGAACATGCTGTCTTTGCTCACCTGGTCTCTGTTTTGCCTGCAGGGCTCATCTCTTTCATAACAGAACAGCAGCAGTAGTCTGTGAGTCATGACAGACATAAATCCTCAATGAAAAAAAAAAGAAACTAATATCTTGCTGTCCTGTTTCTAAAATAACTTTTTATGCTGCTGCCATGACTGCTTTGAAAAGCATCCGAAAAGCATGAAGGCATGCTGATGCTTTTTAATAATTAATTCACTCATTAGCCAAGAGGTCCATATACCAGGAAGGGAAAACAGAAAGTCAAAAGGGCCTTGTCCTGTGTCCCACAGTACAAGGTAAAATGCTGGATGGAGATCCAGGCTGGAGGTCTGTGAGCCTGCAAGGGCTCTGGAATCACCCTTCTAATTTCTCTGGTGTCCTCTGACCCTTAGGGGCTTGCCTGAGAAACAGCCTGAGGTTTGTAAATGTTTCCCTTTTATACAGGAACAAGTTCTACCTTGTGAAATTTATCATAGGACATTTAAAATTTCAGTTATCTTGTAATAGTACTATCCCTAGAAATGTGGCAAAATCAGAGGTCCTTCTGAGAGAGATTGAGAGAGAGAGATTATAAATGATTCAAATAAATGATTCAAGCACAGTGGTTTTCTTGTAATTTGAAGAAAGGGAATATAGCTATAACAATAAAAGTAACAAGGCCCTCTATGTGATCACAGAGAAGAAGGCAGCAATTTTTCATTTTAAACAAGACCTATTTCAGAAACAGTCGTTCTTAATAGATTTCACTTTCATGCATACTCAATCTTTCCTACCCATAAGCATGAACATCTGTGTGGTTTGATAGATTTGATATGGTAAGGAGGACAAGGGGCACCAAGTATCAAGGTCATAGCCCTGAGGGCACTCATAGACCTTAATGGCCATGACCAGCCTCACCTCAATCGTCCTCCTACACCCTGGCATAACTCCACCCTGCAGCTTCAGGCCCTCTCTGAGTTATGTCATATGCCATGCTGGTCTCCAGCTCAGCCACAGCCATGCCTGTCCTTGGCCATAGACCCCACTTGCTGGCACCCAGAGCTGCAGAATGACTTCCTGGCTGGACCTCGGTCCTGCTTTGTCACTGTGAACATGCCCAGTCATCAGTGACTGTATCTGGCCATGATTATGGCCACCAGACCTCATCCCAATCCTCATCCTCATCCTCATCCTCATCCTCATCCTCATCCTCATCCTCATCCTCATCCTCATCCTCATCCTGTCCCTGACCAGGCAATTGATTTTTTCAGCTTGACCTTGGACCTGCTTCAGATGAGTTGGACTCGGTTGACCACAGTTGCCACCTGTGAGCATGCCCTCGTCACTTTGTCTGGATTAATCCTGAATGGTGAAAATGGTTTGCCATCTCTGTTATCCTTCATGTTCTCTCTTGAGAAAACCTCAGGGCCAAGCTGAGTTGTACCACGCTGCTGTAGCTCTGTGTTTCATGGGGCTTTCTTCACGCCCAGGATTTAGAACAGTTGGCCCAATGCTCAAATCTTGCCAATTCCTCATTCTTACCTATGTTCTTTCTTGCATTTTGTGGTTGGTTGTGCTCTGTTGAGTTGTTGCAAGTGCATCATTCCCTGCACTCCTGCTCCACCATTTCTTCTGGTGTCTCATGCAGCCACATAGACTCTCAGTCACATACCACATACCCCAGTTAAACATTTCCTCTGCAAATCTCTACAGGAATTTAAGATAAGTAAGAGTTGTTTTTATTTGATAATATTTTTTTTTAATTATCACTGTATGTGTTTAAGTTCACCGTTGTCATTCACATTAAATCCTTGATCATTTTATACTAACCTGCTTACTTTCCATTATTCCACACAATTTTGATCATGTACCTAAAGAAGTAGTCAGCAAACCAGAGGAAGTGACCTCAGAAGGACCATTTGTCAGCAAAATACCACTAAAACCCTTCTCAACAAAACAACCACATGCTAGGAGAATTTTCTCAATGACTCTCAACACCCTTATCTTCCAAGGCTTACTTGCAGTGCTTCAGGAGATTTGAGAGAAAGCATGTGAGAATATTCTGCCTGGATGTCCCTGAATGAGACATCCACAGTGAAAGGATGGATCTTCAATGCAATATCTGCACTACTACAATGTAGCTTCAGAACAGTTTGGAAAAAGGTTGGAAATGGCAGTCAGATTTGTAAGTTATTTTTAACAAAGGTAATGTTCCTATCAGATATTATTATGAAATTTTATCTGTCCAAAGAATGTACAATATGACACAGAACAATTGTAATCTCACTTGGAGAAAGAAAAATTACTTTAAAATGAGCATTATTAGGTCTGATGGACAGAATTGTTCAGGGAAGAAATGGGTGTTAGAGTAGATGTCAGGGCCCTGAGGTCACTATTAGACTTTATTGTCCCTGCTAAGCCTCCCCCAGGCTCTCTCCCAACTCCTGCCCATGGTCTCAGGACTCCATTTCAGCTTAGCCAAGAGGCATTAGTCTGAGTACTGCAAGCTGAGAAAAAAAATCAATGCTCTCAGTTTAAAACAGAAATTTCAATACTCTCATGCAGACCCAGGGTAAGCAAATCTAAAAAGGAGTCACAGTAGGTGTTTGGGAATGAAGAGCAATGAATAAAAGAGACAGGGTGGAGAAAATAAATTAAGAAAAGCCATATAATTGGTTTTTCCTGTATTGGGTAGACCGATAATAAAGAGTACCAAGAAATTATATTTTTGAAGTTGAAAGTTACACTGTATTTTCAAAAACACAGTAGAAATACTGTTTCAATAATTCCTGTTCTGAGCAAGTGGGTTAGTTGTGATGGATAAACAGTCAGTTATAACCAAGAATATTGTGTGGTGTAATTGAGAGCTTGAATTTTCCTCTTAGTAATGAACAGCTGTTTCCCAACAATGAAACAAATATGAATTTGCAGATGCATTTCTTCTTGGGGAACTGATAAAACAAAAATGCTTTTACCAAGCATATCAATTACAGGAGTTTGGGTTTACATAGACACTCCAAAAGCTAAAGATGCCATAACTGGAATGGCATAAACACATTTCTCCTGGAATGCCAGAAGACTTTTTGTTTTCTAGAGGACTTCTAATATTCATGATTTAGTCTGCAGGGCCCATAGAATGAACTTCTAGCCAATGAAAGCCCATCTGAACATTGGGATAGCTGTGATTTAAACTGACCAACAAGAACAATTCCATAGACAAGAAGAAAACCTTTCACTCAGATTGTCAGACAAGATAAACTATAAAACAGAAAGTAATTATAAAAATTAATTACTGACTGTGTCATGTTTTCAGTCTTTAAATTAAATCATCTGCCTCTTCAAAATGTTATGATATATAGATTTCTTTAAATAAAGATATGAGATTAATGTTAAAACAAATACAAAATCAAAACATTTTTCCTCTAAGTCAACAAAAATGTTTTTATTGAAAATTATAAGCATGACCAATCTTGCAAGAAATTTTTGATGGGATCTGCTGGAACTTGTTTTGGCTCACAGAGCTGTTGAACACGCCCAGGCTTCCCAGGCCCCATCACTTCACCCGTTGCCAGAGTTTGTCCTGCAGCACTTCACCCTTCTCCGGGCTGTGGGTGGCAGCCCATGGTGGTGTCTGGGTGTCTCCGAGCCACTAGGGGCCGTGACAGACCTGGAGAAATCAAAATGAGTAATAAACTGGGATCATAACAGACACACCACCCCGAGAAGGACCATTAAATAATCAAGCCTGCCTTTTCATGACAGCTGGGTTCTCTGTACAGTCCCAGGGCACAGGCAGTTATTCCAGTGCAGGGAGCTCCATAAACATGCATTTAATCTTGAACACGCTCAACCGTTCTTTCGCAACTGAGCTGATTTCCTGACTGAGATACAGACTTGACAAATTAAATTATAAAAGATGAGTTAACCTTTCAGGTGATCACGCGTTTTGGAAGAATGCCATTCCCCAAACAGAATCGTGGTGCTACTGAAGCTTAATGTAAAAATAATACTCTTAAATGCTGTCCTTTGATTACATAGGCACTCCATAGGAGAAAAAAAAGCATTTTCAAGCAGTTCTTGGCCTTTCTGTGTTTCGGAATAATTTCAGAAGACAATTAATGTATTGTTTTTCCGAGATCATTAGCATAGTAAAATACATTTGGTTTGTTAGATATGTAAAAAAAGGCACCTTTATGTAACAGGCACTTACGCCTTATTATCCTTGTTTTTATGTGCTTGATTGTTCTTGCATTTGGAGAAAGAGTCATAGTTTATTATTTTTATCCTCTAGTTTATTCACCAGGTGTAGCTGCCGGAATATTGCTCAACTCTAAAACGTACATTTCCTTCCTATTTATGATCATTTAATAACATCTATTTTTGTGTCTGAGAAGTGTAGTCCACCCAGCCTACTCTATCTGTCTGCACATTTCTGGCTGTAGAAGTTTCAAATTTGTTTCAAATGCTTAGACTCATTTATTTCATATATCAGTGATGGGTCATGAGACAAATTTGAGAGAAGAGACCTAGACTGGGAGTCAGTCACAGAGAGGCAATGTGGGAAGGCAAAAGAAAACTGAAGATAAACTACCCTGGTAGTGCCTATTTATGCTGCCAGAGGTGAGACTGGACCCATGCCCATGTCCTTACCACTCAACCATTCCTGCTGACAATCCCTATACTTGTAAGAGTCCTGTGTGGACCTATATGGACAACAGCTGCATGAACTGTAAAGTTGTCAAACCAAATTCATCCCTTAAATAACTGCAAAGTCTCATAAAAAAATAAATTTATCTTCATGCTTTATTATTTCAGTTGCATTAGATTTCTCAAGTAGAAGGGGCTGACAAAGCTCAGGTGAAAAGTATGCTGTCACTATAGCATGAGTAGCCACACGACCTCCAAACTCCAGAGTGATCACAACATTCTAAAAACTGGAGACAGAAAAGGTGTTGTGCTGTATC
Organism: Alethe castanea; assembly: GCA_024734035.1. Lineage (NCBI taxonomy): Eukaryota > Metazoa > Chordata > Aves > Passeriformes > Muscicapidae > Alethe > Alethe castanea. The sequence continues at coordinate 2,335,718 of JANRGV010000048.1, forward strand.
TCCTCATCTTCACTATCACAAATGCAAGGAAAGGGTAGAAGGGTTTCTTTCAGGGTGTGGTGGTGATGTGCAGATTTGTCTACAGTTCCCTACCAAAGGCCAATCCATGATGATGGAGTAAAGACATGTGCCTGAATAGCTGGATTTCTAAATCTTAGAAGAACATTTCTGTACTTCCTCTGGTTGTAAGAACATGGGAAAAATCAAAAACAGAAACTATGTTAAGAAAAACAACATTTTTCATGAGAGATTCTGTCCACTTTTGTTTGGCAAGTGAACATGATTATATAAAATTCCTTAAAAATCAAATCTCAGGTGTGGGATTCAGCTCCAGATCACAGATATATGTTATATAGGCATCTGAATGGAGGGGCTTGCTTCAATTGCTTCTTTGCCATCTGAGGTGCTGTAAGGCATCCTGCCTGAGATCCAGCTGCTTCTCCAGAAGGGCACAGATCTCCCACATACCCCACATTAGATCTGCCAGCCTTGTGCTTCTGTACAATGTTCTGTAGAACATTGACTGCTTATGTTCAATCCCACTGGAAACTGTAGAGCTATTTGACTCATTTTGAGACATCTGAATCCCCCTCCAGAGTCCATTAGCTGTATTGACTGGATTTCCACTCACTGTAATGGAAACATGACATGTAGACAGGACATTAAAGTGCCTACAAGCTGGAACTGACTGCCCCCTATCCCTCCCCAAAGAGTTTAATGTTTGCCAATTGTGAAGACTCAATAAGAGGCATGTGAAGATATGGACATAAAAAGCTTCACTGAGTTTCTCAGCAGTTTAGTTTTCCAGTTTCGCTTCATTTAGCAATCCTTTAAATCACCATCAATAATAACACTCAGGAAACAAGTTGTTTCAGCAAATGTGGTTGATTCACATGCAAACTTAAGCCTAAACAAATCTAACAGATCTTTCAGTGGCTACTTTTTGGATCCAGTTCAGAAAATGTTCAGTATTCTTTAATGAAATTAGCATCTCTGTTTCAGACTTAAATTAGACAGGTTCAACGACTCATAGAAACAAACACAAAACCCATAAAAGCTCCATGCAACTCTACAGAGGATTGGCTCCTGCCACATTCAGGAGCCTGGGAGTCACAGCCACCCAGTCTCAGCTAACAGGCTCTGCCACTCAGTAAGGTTTGGCAGAAAAAGCTTCCTACCACAGAGCTCAGATTCATGGCTTCCAGAGGAGACATGGCTTGGCCTTGGAGCTTGGATCACCACAAACTTGTGTGTCTGGTGGTCACTGGCACATGGCCGAGCTAGGTGACCACTACAGGACCTGCTCTGCTTGCCCTGCTCAGGCACTGTGGCATTGTGCCTTGCCAGGGCACACTGTCCTCGCCTGCCTCACTGTCACTCTGCACTCCTGGCTCACTGTTCCACAGTCTGTTCTATTGTGTCAAAGGATTTTCTGTGAAGACTGTAGAGTAAGTAGCTACATAATAAAACAACAATTTAAAAAGGGGGAATCATACATAAGGAAAACTGTTCCAATTTTATATGTACCAATGATGACTGCCTACTTGATTTTTTACCACTCATAAAATTTGGGTGTTAGGATGAAACTGTTTCTATCATAAGATTCTTATTTAGACCTTCTTTATCTGTCCAGCTACAAGCTGTCCTGTGAGGCACCAGTAGGAGTGACTGAAAGCAAAAGCAACAAAAGCCCCAGTGCTATTGCTGTGTACCATTCTGTCATGTGGATGAGTGTTGTCCAGCTAGATGGCTGCATGTTGAGATCTAATGGTAACAGTGCTCAACTTTCTGCCCCAGACTGGAAACAGGCTGTGAAGAATTTATATGACTGTGTCACTCAGTAAATTTCAAAGGGAGTACGCAGTGCCCTACAAGGCTTTCCTCATCTGGCACAAAGGAAAACTGCATGCATTCATTCACATCAGTCTATTGGTCAGTTTGGAGTTTCCAAAGCATACAGCCTTGTATCATTGGGGAAACAATAGCACTTTCACTGCACAGAAAGGGTAAATGAATCAGGAAATGTCTGAGTAGCTTAGCCTCTCGGAGAAGAAGCCCCAGAACACTTGCTTCCTTTTAAATACAGCAATGCAAATACTGCAAAAACTTGACATCTAGTCCTCGTTGGAGTTTTGCTGTAGATGTACACGAGGCTTAGGTTTTATTCTGATTGCAATGCTCCCAACATGGGAAGAAGGTGGCTCCTTTTAGGGATAAACAAAACTGTAAAGAGCACATCTAATCACATTGAGTGTTCACAGAAGCACATCCTGGCAAGAATGTCTTCTTTCACCTGGCATTGCCTCTCTGCTTGGGATAGTATGGATAGGTTCAGAAGAAAACAATATGGATTCAAATTTAGATTGCCAAAAAGCTTCTGTTTTTGGTTTTTTTTTCCTATAATTTATTATTGTTATTCTGTTTCATTGTAAATCTGTGCTTACTGCCTGTTGGGCCACAAAAATGGATGTCAGAATATATATCAGCATAATATGGCACATTATGCTATTGAATGAGACAGAAAGATAACAAGAAACATGCTTGAAAAGAAACCAGAAATCAGAGGAGAAAGGTTAGGATACACAGCGAGGGATTTCGGTTTAAATTTAGGGAAAAGGAAGAGGCATTTGAGTTACTATTTATGTTCTTACAGAACAAAGAATGAAAAAGGTTTCTTTGCTTTAATGTTGAATTGTTTTAAACACTGCAGAGTGAGTGAACTTGGTGTGCTAAGAATCCAGACCAATACCTTTAACTTACTGACAACAATTTATGTGTGTGTTTTGCTTTGTTTTCCCTTCAGTCACCTCTCAAAAGCAATAACAACCGAAACCGCCCATTCATCACCTTCTCTTTGATCTTCACTCTTGATAACAGCTATTTTGCATCTTCATTCAAATCACTCCACCCCATTCCTTGCAGTAATATTAAAGAGAAACTTCCTGTTCCTGGATGCCTTTCTGCAATAAATACAATTACTGCTGCTTCAGGGAGAGGTTCAATTGGCAAGAAATGCAGCAGGAAAAGCAGTTTGCTGTTACAGATGGATTTTTAAAAGCTGTTCTGAGTCCTCAAGATTCTCAGGCTGGCAAGGCAACTGCTGGAATATGCAGGTAACTGCATTTTCTAAGGTCTCCCAAGATCCTTCTACAGGATGAAACCATTCTATGTCAGTTCTTAGACAGTATAGATTGGAAAAATGTGCTTTGCAAAATAAAGACCTTAGAGATGCATTGTAATTCATGAAGGACATGAACATCAATTCAAATTTCGAAAAATGTAGTGAAAAATAAGCCTCTGAAAAACATGCTCTTTCTAGACAGCCAGAAAACCCTTTGTAAATCACAGAATCACACAATCACAACATAAGCTGAGCTGGAAGGGACCCAAAGCATCAAGTCCAACTCTGGTCCTGCACAGCATTATTCTCAAGAATGACACCATGTACCTGAGAGTGTTGTCCAAACACTTCTAGAGCTCTGCCAGGCTTGGTGCTGTGACCACTTCCCTGGGGAGCCTGTTCCAGTGCCCTAACACCCTCTGGGTGAAAAACCCAGAGGGTGATGGATACCAATATCCAACTTAAATCTCCCCTGACACTCAGACTCAGGCCATTCCCTCAGGCCCTGTCACTGTCACCACAGAGAAGAGATCAGTGCCTGTCCCTCCTCTTCCCCTCACAAGGAAGCTGCAGACTGCAGTGGGGTCTGTCCTCAGTCTCCTCCAGGCTGAACACACCAAGTGACCTCAGCCACTCCTCACATGGCTTCCCCTCAAGCCCCTTCACCATCCCTATGGCCCTCATTTGGACACTCTCTAATAGTTTATTGTCTTTCTTTTATTGTAGCACCCAAAACTGCACCTGGGACACAAGGTGAGGCTGCACCAGCTCAAAGCAGAGCAGGACAATCCCCTCCCTCAGCCAGAGAACACGGTGAGAAACAGTTTTGAAAGCTTTACTGAAACCCAAAAATACTACATCAGCTGGCTTCCCTTGATCAGCTAGGTGAGTTACCCTGACATAAAAAGAAATTAAGCTTGTCAAGGAAGACTTTCTCCTCAGGAACCCATGCTGGTTGAGACTGATGACTGCATTGTCTCATTTTGCATGTGACCAGAGAGTACTTTTATGCCACAACCAGTGCTAATGCAAAAGCAATCAACCAAAACCAAGAACCACAATGTATAGGTATCTATTGACCTCATGTGCCCTTTGATCTGTTATCTACTTGACCTAAATGCACCTACTGCCAGTTCCATCTGGTGTGTAGTGTATACAAACATGGGTAAAATTGCATCTCATAGTATTGATTTTTCAGGTTTTAATAAAAACCCAAATTCAAATGGATTATGTTGCTCTCTCTCCTTGAGTAACTACTTATTTTTTAGCTAATAATTTATGTTATTCCACAGTAGCTGGCTGTGATCTGACCTGATTTCCTTTTTGTGCTGCAGAAACAATGCATACATTGAAAATCAAATAGGTCAGAGAGTAAGAAAATAAACATATTCCTTAAACGTATTGTAGGTAACGTGCTCTCATTACCTCAGGGTAATGTGTTTTGTTGGAGGGGTTTTTTATCTGAAACCTTATCCTAATCATCTCCTCTCAACTTGGCCCTCGATAGATTAATCAAAACATAATCCTGTATCAGATTGTCAAGTGCTGATGTCAGTGCCATTTAAACATTTCCTCTGCACTATCACTGTCTCTTGATTTATTCTCTCTGCACTAAAGCAGAATCTTTCTGCAGGATTGATGCAAAGGTTTTATTGACCTTGCAAAGGCTTTGGCACAATTTGACCAATAATTTTAAAGCCAGAAGGACCTATTGGGTAATTAAGTTATTTGGGTTTAGTCTAAAGAAAATGTTCTAATAAATGTTTCCCCATTTGCACATACATAGGGCTGAAAAATGTGAATTAGGAAATGAACACAAGTACTTCAAACAGCATCTGCTTCCTTTTTTTTTTTTTTTCAGTCTTTAGTGTAGGTGTTGTTTATTTACAGAAGGATAGAAGCCTAATCAGAATTTGCAGTCTATGTAGAGCTCTCATTAAGATAAAGGCATTTTTGTTTCAAATGGCCTCTCCGAGAGAGAGAAGTTTAACATTGGATGTTTTTGCAGTGCACAAGAACTGTGTTCCTTTCACATTTCCTTTGAAAAAGCAGTTTCTGATTTCTTCTGCCTCATCCTGCAAGTGCAGGGGCAATTTAGAGGGGCCAAGTATTCTAGAGTGTCAGCTTTGTCCAGTTACGTCACAAATAGAATTACTTGGCCTTAGGTCATTGTGGAAAATTTACATCATCAAGTTGGCTTTTCAGAAATATAAATAGAGTAAAAGTCTTTACCAGTGACACTGATAGAAACCCTCTGGGTGAGATATGGACACAGTGCACTGGGATGCACCAAGGAATTTTTCACATTCCTTGGTGAAAAAATTTATGAATTGAATGTTTTGTTTTACAAGCAGGTGTTCTCTTCATACTAGTTACTGTAGCATTAGCAGGGTGTCTGCCTTAGTTTGGCTTGGAGCAGTCATGCAGTTTTAAGCCAAATCAAGAGCTGCCTAAGGTTGATTAAGTTCTCAGAGTAGTTTTGAAGCGTACCCTCTGAATGCCTTTCAGAGAAAACTAAACTGTGCCCTGTGCTTCAAATAAGCTTAATGGGGGCATTGTTTCTGGCTTTGTTCTGTCTGAACCCACCCAGTCACAAGACCAGCTAGCTTGCACTTAAGACTTATTACCACCAATGGGCTCTGAAACCCTAGAAAGTCCCATGACATGCTGAGGAGCTCATATGCTATATAAAGAGGTCAGTGCTCTGTGCAGCGTGTTCATTCACACAGCGTTTATCATTCTTTTAGAATCAGCTTTTAAAACAACTTTACACTCATCAGTGTCCAGGAAAAGAAATACACATTGATGATACATTTTAATCACTTAAGCCAAATACTGACATTTTGTTGTCATAAATTCTACTGCTGTTTAAATTAAACTTTCCCAGTCTCTCATATCTTAGCATAGTTTGTCACAAATGACATGCTGCTGATTTTCATTCAAGTTGTTTTACAGATAATTTAGATTGACTGTGCTGAGAAGAGCAGCAGTCCTACTTCCACCTCTGCCCTGCCTCACCCCCACTTCCACTGCCAGAGGTGAATTCTCTCACAAAACAGATCTAGATTAATACTGTCTTCTTTTGTTGTAGTTGAATCGTGTGTTGTGTGTTTTCTGCATTGGGTTTAGTCTGGATCAGTTTTCCAAAGTTCTTTTTAGATGTTGTGCAGTGGGGTTGGTTTTTTTTGGTTGGTTTTTTTGGGTGTGGGGGGGGTTTTTTTGAGGTTTTTGGTTTTGGGTTTGTTTTTTTTTTTTGTTTTTGTTTTTGGTTGGGTTTTTTTTGAGGTTTTTAAAAATATTTTAAGATTGTGAATCAATGAGTGGAAACATGAAATGCAATTTGCATTCTTGAAAAAGAGTTATTTTATAATGGTTCTGTGGGAAAGGAGGACTGAAAGCAAGGTTGTTCCAGTCCAAATTAAGGTAATTCCACGTTACTTACAGCATGTATTAGCAGCAAGAGATTAGGAAAAGAGTTTGCACTTAGTTCAAGCCATGATTTTACTGAAAATGTAGGTCACACTAGATTTTCCACATAATTAAACAAAATTAATGAAACTGATTAAGGTATGTTCCTAGTGTGTTTGAATAGCATGCTGATAAAATGGGATTTGTTTTGGAACTCCTTGGAATTGCAAGAATATGAGAGACTACTTAGGTAGATAGTGGGAATAGAAGTTTTCTCAGCCAAAAGAAAAAATATTTTCTCTTTTAACAGGACAGCAATGGCAATCTGTGTGTTCTTTATTAAACTGAAATTCTTGCCTATTCAGGAGAAGAGCAAGTTGAAAGCATCCATAAAAGAAAATGGTACAGTGGTTAATTTTGTGCTTAATCACAAAGTAAGTGCCACACTTATTTCTGAGTTTTTAGAAGGAAAATACCAGGTGGTGCAAGTGTTGTAGAGTTTTGCCTTCATGTAGAGGGACAAGAACTGTAGGGATTATACCTTGATTCAATATTTAAATTAAAATATTCCATTTACATTTTTAATGCATGTAATGCTGTAATACTGAAATGTCAAAAGAAATGAAGAACAATATTGTCTCTCCACAAAAGAACCAGGGAGGGTTTTTTCCCCTGGCTAAAATTGCCATGCTGGAAATTCTGAATAAAAAATCACATCACTGAATTGGGTTTAGTTCTCTTGTTGTTAATGTAAGAAATTTGGGTCTGCAGACTGTTATGTCCATGTACCTGATAATTCTATGAAAGGCCTGGAGAGTTTACTAATTGAATCAGTGAACAGCATAAGCCTAAATGATGTAGGTTAATTCTTGTTGCTCTGTGAGGGTGAATATGTAAATGCTGTTAGAAGTATTTTTTTCCCAGCAAACATATATATTGTGTTTCAGATTGGAATTGGTAATTACACTTTTGATACTTCTGTACTTCAGTAAATCCATAGAATCATAGAATTGTTTAGGCTGGAGGAGACCTTTAGGCTCATTGAGTCCAACCATCCTAACTCTGCAAGTCTACTGCTAAACCATGTCCCTAAGTGTCACATCTACATGTCTTCTAAATACTTTCAGGGATGGTGACTCAGCCACTTCCCATGCAGTCTGTTCCAATCCTTACTTCAGACACTTTTATCTCAAATTTTGCTTTAGAGTCATAACACTGAAACCATGCCGTAGTTCCCTAAGGCAGATGACTTTTTTATTTTATAGCAATTTACACGATTCTTAGGATCCCTTTCATTAGATAAATCAATTAATGTAAGAACGTAGTCACAGAAGGCAGTGGTTTCAACCTTCAGTCAGCCGTTCTCTTGTAATGGAAAAATAGTTTTAATTATAGTCCTTGTTACATTATCAGGTGACATGTAATTAGTGCACAGCTACTGCTGAAGGCCTTTGGAGATCACAGCTGTTATTAAGAGCAACTGCCTGTCTACCCTTTTGTTAAACCTATGGTTCATTTAATCCTGCCTTCCCACATACCTCATTTCTTTTACTTTGCTATCTAAACATTGAAGAGGATAATCTTCATTCATGTGATTTGAGTTCCTATGACCTAACAAACAACTATGACTTAAGAACAAGAAGAAATTCACTGTTTAAGGCAAGAATTTTGTTCATCTCTGTTATAACCAAAGGCAAAATTATGTCAAATTGTAAGAGCTTTGCCAGTAGAATGTTCCCCAATTCTAGAATGACTTTGGTTAAATCTTGCTACATGAAACTCACTTTTGACGCTCTTCCTCAATTTCGATATGGCAGAAAAGTATTCCTTTCACTTTTAAATGTGGAAATAATAGATTTTTATATGGCTTCTGGTGAGTAAGGAGTACATTAGCAATATTGTATAAATGTACTAAGAAACTGTAATGACTACATTGCATAAATCAGCAAAGACATAAGGAAACACTATTTGTGGTAAATGCTTTTTACAACATGCATTTGTTTGGGTATTTAGATTCCTGACATATTTCAGGTAGGTGAAATTTGATAAATATTTGGTAAATTATGTTCAATCATTGGTAACCCTAACTCTAACTCTCCCCTGGGGATGGGGCCTCCTCCCTGGGGGCAGACCCTCCTTCCCCTGGGGGTGGGGCATCCCCAGGGGGCGGGGCTGCTGATTAGGGTCCCTATATAGTATATATAAAAAGAAGGAAAAACTATATGTCCGGTGCAGCAGTAGAAAATTTCAGGCTCCCAGGGAGTAAATTTTTTTATTTAAATGTTTAAAAGTTTCTTTAATTTTTAAAATTTACTCCCCAGGTGCCTGAAAGTATCTACTGCTGCATTTTTAAAGCTAGAAAGGAAAAGAAAGTTAGAAAGAGAAAGAAACAGAGAGAAAGGGAAATAAAGAAAGAGAGAGACAGAGAAAGAAATAGTTAGAGAGAGCAAGAAATAGGGGGAAATACAGTGAGGGAAGTAGAGTTAGAGGGAAACAGAGGGAGAGAGAAAGAAATAGAGGGAAAGAGTTAGAGGAACAGAGGGGGAGAGAAAGAGAGGAAAATAGAGTTAGAGAAACAGAGGGAGAGAGAAAGAGAGGGATATAGAGTTAGAGGAACAGAGGGAGAGGGAATGAGAGGGAAATAGAGTTAGAGGAACAGAGGGAGAGAAAGAAATAGAGTTAGAGAAACAGGGGGAGAGAAAGAGAGGGAAATAGAGGAAGAGAGGGAGAGAAAGAAATAAAGTTAGAGAAACAGAGGGGGAGAGAAAGAATAGTTAGAGGAACAGAGGGAGAGAGAAAGAAATAGAGGGAAATAGAAAGAAACAGGGAAATAGAGACAGAATGAGAGAGGGAGATAAACAATATAAAGGGAGAGGGAAATAGAGAGTTAGAGAGAAAAAGAAACAGAGAGAGAAAGAGTTAGAAACAGGGTAAGAGAGAGAAAGCAAAAGACTTAGGGATTAAAGGAAAATAGTAAAATACAGTTAGAAAAACAGAGAAAAAGAAACAGACTTAACAGGGAAAGAGTAGTAGAGAGAAATAAGGATATAGTGATAGACTTAGAGAACCGGAGAGACACAGAGAGTTAGAAATAGAAAAGCAAAGTCAGAAATAGACTGAAAGGTAAAGTGAGAAGCAAAGCAAGAAAGACAGTGAAGAAAATGAATAAATCACACCAAATAAAGACAGGAGCCGGGGGAGGGGGAGGATGGAGAGAAGGAGTGGGGCTTCTTTATTACATTCAACTTTATGGAATGAATTTTTTATTTACAATTTATTTACACAGATATAAATTGAATTACAAATACAGTCCATATACACACTGTTAAATGCAAACTCACATATAGAGCAATACCTGGAAATGCAGCAGCAAATGCAGAACTGTACCACTGACTGCAAGCCAAATACACATTAACACAATACATCCATCCTCCTGTTTCAGAGCCATTGACTGCAGTTTGTTTTATTTATACAGGAAATCCCAAGGACAATGGGCAGGACACCCCTCTGAGCCCCCTGCACGTGCCCAGGGCTCGTTTTGTGTCTGCCAGACTTTACTTTGTACCCCAACACATGAGATGGCATCACTCCACCTGCCCCCTGCCAGGGGAGGATATCCATTGGCCCAGAAGCAGGTTGGTGTGGAAATGTGAAAATCCACCTTCATGACCAGAGCTTCTCCTCAACAGCTGAATTCCCAGTGTCACACTGAGTGAGTTTTGAGAAAACACTCTGCTTCCACTCAGCCCTGGCTGCTGTGGTGAATTCTGTGCTCTGCTGAGCTGGTGTCACCATCACAGGGATCATCCCTGTTTTGCACTCAGAAAATGGTCCATATGAAAACAACCGAGTGATGGGATGAACAAAAGGAATTAGGAAAACTATAATATATAATTTTGTCTGAGAACTCTGGTGCCTTCTGGGAAGCATCACACAACCCCCAGCATGAAATGTCCCCTCAGACACGGACAGACAGACACAGAGTTGAGCAAGAGGCTTGGCCAGAGCGCAGATTATTGATTTCAAAACATCCCAGAGCTGTGTGGCCACAGCAATCCAGGCCAAAACTGGAGCAGTCAGAGCAAACCAAAGCAGGGCAGGCTTGCTGCTCACAGAACTGCTGGAGATCACTGGGTGCAGATCTGCAGCAGCTGCAGCAGGCTCCTGCAGGGACTTGCCTTTATGCAGGCATGGGCTCCTACAGGGGCAGGAATGCTGGCTGGAAGGAGCAGGGAGCCTTCTGCATCTGGAGTGAGAATTGCTGCTGGTTTGGAGCTCCTGGAGGAGAGGTGGCCAGTCTTGGTGCAGCAGCTTGGGCTGGGGATTGCCTGTGAACTATTCCATCTCCAGAAATGGAAAATGAGGTTGGTTGTGAGCTTGTAGTGCTGCTGCCTGGCTGAGAGTTGTCCTGAGGATAAGGATGCTCTTTTTGACAGAGCACAAATTAAGATCTTGCTCTAAGACTTGGCCTTTTTTGAAATCTCTACTTTCCAGCAGCTCAGGGCTTCATGGGCCTTTCCCAAACAACCTGTGCATGATAGCAAAGAAAAATAAACTTTTATTCACTGTGTGCTGATCCCTCACATGCCCTGGGAAGAGGCTGGGAATCACCAGAGTGGAACATGCTGAGAACTGGCCTCTATCAGCAGCTGGTGAGAAACACCAAACCCAGCAAATCCCTGCGTGGGCATTCCAAGGGCACAGACCCTGCCTAGAGTAGTCATTTTTTACCCCAAAATGCTGGATTTTGATGGTGGAGCAAAACTGCCAAGAAGGAGATTGTGCCACATAAAACACCCAAAGTGTCACTCTGAAAGCCACTGTGGTTTTATATGATCTTTTTATGTGATCTCTTTGCCTTGTGTCTTCTAAAGCAGAAATGACCTGCCTGAGGAGTCTGGGCTGTCTCAGAGGCTGATCCATCCACAGTGTTGGGTAAAATTCATGGTGGCATTTGCAAATGTATTCGCTGATTTTAACTGTTCTTTTCAGGTTATCTGGTATTTAATAAGAGGGGGTTTGTTGCTTTTTTTCTGAGATGGATTTTCAGATTTATCTGAAGCAAAGAAACAAGTGGGTGTGAAATGGGTTCATTCCTCCCCATCAGAGCTGGGTTCAAGACTTAGAGATTATTGAAACTGTTTTCACTCATTCAGCTCGGAGCATTCCCATAGGATTTTTAACCTCTGAGCAGGTTTCCTTTCATCAGCAGGGATTGCAGCAGTCTGCAATGACTTTTTCTCCTTTGGTGCAAAAGTTAAATATTAATTTATAGCTTGATTGCATTGAGATTTCAGAACTGTGCTGTAAAAATCGGCGTTGCTGTGATTTTACCTGCCCAGAGATTACAGGCAAATAACACTTGATAAACATCCCATACTTAGATGATATGTTGAGCTCCAGAGTATTTTTATTAAGCTGCTCTGAAATTATTCCCAAAGGATGCAAACCTCGGCTTAGCTACAACTGTTACCCACAGTCTTTAAAGAACATTCTGAAACCTTTTTGCTAAACAATCTGCTCAGCTGTTACCAAGTTTTACCCAATATTCAAATGACACTTATTCCTTTTCAACCCTTGCCAAGCTGAGGTTATTAAGACAGAGATACAAATTAAAAAGATTTAAAATGCAACTCTAATTAAATACATATGAACAGCTGAAAGTCGGCTCTGCCCTGGTTATCTGTGCACACACAAATATCACACACAGCTTAAAACAGCCAAAGTCCCCATTAAGAGCTTGCTGAAGGCACCACCGGTGTAATAACACACTGTGCCTTCTCTGGAGCTTCTTCTGGAGAGGTCTTGAAATATTTTTTTAAATGGGGCGAGCCATTGCTCTCCCCACTTGCAAAGAAGAGGAAGCTGAGGGTGAGAGGAAGGAGAGGAGGATTCTCCACTTGCATCCTCCATGAACTTGAACTGTGTGACCTCACCCCTGGAGAAGAGCTCTGGCTGTCCCCAAAATCTGTGGCAGTGGCACGGGCTGGGGGTGGCTTGCCTTTCCAAGCTGACCTGGGGTTTCTTTTCAGAGGAATGTGCAACAAAAACACATCAAGCCACGTTGGCTTTCTATGACAAAAGTGAGTTGGTATCTCTTAAATAAGTATCCAAACAAGCCCTTGAAGACCCATAATCACCAAACAGCATCTGTGATCACAGCTCAGCATTTTAAAGGATTAGGGGGGGATTAGGGCGTTTGTAAATTCCTCACCAACATTTGTACAGGCAGGATGGAATATTTTTTAAAGAATTCACAGACTGCCTGTTAAAAGCCTTTATTCCCCTGATTCGTGCTGGGTGTGGACTGCTTTGGGATCTTTTTTAGCATAACAGGGCTCATCAATCTAGGCTGCATATAATTCCTGCTTTGTATGATTCTCAATAAGTTTCGAGGGCTTTCTGCTTGTGAAGAATGGGGAAACCTCCTTGCACTGGGGAATAACAGGTCCTTTTATTCTGCCACTGGTGCTGCTGGTTTAACACCCCTACCCAAGGGAAGGATATCACCTGGGGGAAAAAAGTGAGTGGGATTTGATCCCCAAGAAGTGTTCCAGAAAAAGCCTCTCATGTTCTGGTACTTCTGGGGCCAACACATCATGATTGGCACAACATTCACAGGAAATAATCAGGGTTCAGCAGAGAGGATAACAGGACTTTCCTGCTTTTTCTGGGAATGGGAGAAGCAGCTGGACAGGGAAGGAGAGGAGCACCCTGCCTTGTGGTGCATCCAGGTGAGATGAGCTGACATCATTTGGGTACAGTGAGTATCAGACAGGGATGGTCAGAGCATCCCGTGGGCCAAAGGAATAGGAAATATTTTTTAAAAAATTTTTTTAAAAAATCTGTTTGCTTGAATGGGTTCTTTTTTCCATGTTCTTTTTGGCTGCTCTCATCTTCTCCCCAAAGCTGACAGGATGGAATTCCTGTCCTGCCCAGCTCTAGCTGCAGCTCCCAGCAAGGTGCAGCAATCCTTGCCTGTCTGCAGGTATGCCAAGGACAGGGCAACAAAAACAGGCTGCAAACTGAGGGCTGAGCATTCAGCTAATCTTTGTTTTCCAAAAAAAAGTCTGAATGTTCAGAGCTCTGCAGCTGATACTTCCTCTATCGTTTTATCATTTTTTCTTTAGCCAAAAGCTAATTTTGTCCATGAAACCTGCTTCTTGTGTGTGATCATTTTATGCTGTCTGGAGACATCTCAGAGCTGTGATCCTGGAAGTATTCAAGAACTGGTCAATATTTCTGGAGCCAAAATCTGCGTCTGACAATTCTACACCTTCTCATCCACTTTTCTGATTTCTCTTATTTTTACTGTTTTTACCAAGGTACAACCAAAAGGAGTTGAAAAAGATAGATGATAGATAGATAGATAGATAGATAGATAGATAGATAATAAATATCTATCCCTGGAAGTGTCCAAGGCAAGTTTGGACAGGCTTGGAGCAGCCTGGTCTGGTGGGAGTTGTCCCTGCATGAGATGAGCTTTAAGGTCCCTTCCAACCAAACCTCTCTGTGATTCCACAGTTTAGAGGAGTGAGAGAGGCTCCCCTCAGTGTCAGCCTTCTGACCCTTTGCTGTTATCTGAGCTGGGGACTCAGGTAAAAATTGGATTTTTTTTGGTAAAAATCCAAGTGGCAACATCCTCCCTGCCAGGAAATGAGGGGGGGATCCCACCCCATTATTCCATCCCATTATCCCATCCATGTCTGACAGGTTCTTTGCTCCCTCCTGGCTCTCCTTTGCTGTATTTAGAGCAGAGTGTGTTTGTGGGGAATTAGGGCACGGGATGTTAATTTTTGTTGCTGCCTGTCCCTCTGGCCTCGGGGCAGGGCTGGAGAGGTCCAGAAGCTCTGAGTGTCTCTAACCAGAGGTGCTGCTCTGCAGAAACACAACCACGGGGTTCTATAGGGTCAGCCCCGAGGAAAGGCAGTAATTCACAGCAGTTTAATTAACCTGAGAAGCCACCTCGCTGAGATGCAGCCGCCTGCCAGGGAGAGCAGAGCCAGCACCCGCCCGAAATGGGAGAAATGTCCCAATTTGGAACCAGAGGAGTGGGTGTAAATCTTCCCTTTAGAAGTGGGGAGGGATCAGTACACACAGGCCCAGCAGCAGCCCAGATTATTGCTAATTGCAGCTTCACCTTTTAGCTAGATATTAAAAAAAAGAGCTAATCCTTGAATATTCAATGTCCTGTTTCTTCATGAGCACAGAGATTCATTGGGAAACGGGAGTAACTGGAAGAGAGGGGCAGAAAACAGAGCAGCACTGGGCAGGGTTGGGGGAGCACTTTAAAAAGTCAGAATTTCGCTCTTTTTGGGCTGCTTCTCTCCTCCCCCGTGCTTCAGTAATTCCTGGGTGACTGACAGCGACCTGCCAGGCCAGGAGTCTCCAGTTAACAGCCGGGAAATGCCCTTTGCATTGGTCACGATTGCCTAATTAGCAGCTTGCAATATTTCACAAGCGATGACAATGACACGAGGTGCCTTTGCAGGGGTGGGGGCTGCGCAGCACCTGGCAGCTTTTTCCTGGGAATGCCGGCAGGGAATGCAGAGCTGGGGATGTTCCAGAGCCAGAGAGGAGCCTCCAGCCCCGGCTGTGCCAGCAGGAAGGTTTTCCCAAATGCCACACCTGGGAATGGCCTCTCTCTGCATGGCAAGGAGACTGATGGGAGAGGGAAGTGCATTTGAATGTCCTGGGTGCTGACCTGGAAAAGAAAAGCAGAAACTGCCAAGGAGGAAGGAGGCTTTGAAGGTTCAGGTCCCTGCTGGGCATCTGGTCCCCATGGCAGTCCTCTGGAGGCCCATTCTTTATTTTAATTCTTTAATATTTTAATTTCTTTATTTAAATACTTTAATTCGCGGATCCAGCAGAAAGTTCACACAGCAGAAGCAGTGCATGGAGTGATCCAATAAGGGCCAGGAGCTGGGTCCTGCTGCTGAGAGAGCTCAAAAAAAGAAGGAAAAGTCCCCCAGACCCTTTTTGGCATTGCTGAGCTGCTGGTGCTCCACAAAAGGGCAGCCTGAGGCCACAAGCAGTGTCAGTGTAGCCGGGCACTGCTGCCCCATCCAGCACCCCAGGAGGGCAGGGACAGGTTTATTTATCCCTGCTGAGATGGGGACACGGTGTGACACCAGCACAGGGCTCTGCCCTGCTCCAGCACACACCCCACCACCACCCCAGCAGCTGAGCCCTCAAAAACCATCCTAACATCGAACCAGTCTGCTCCAGAGTGGGCATGGAATTGCTCACTGGGCCCTGGATGCCTCCAGACAGGATTTGGCATCTCCTGACAGCAGAGTCTGACACAGGGAGTTACTCTGGAGCAGCCAAATTCATGTCAAGGGAACTGAACTGAGCTTCCTCCAGGCCCTGGGTGTTTGGTGGGGCACAGAGCTGCCCCAGTGCCCCTGGCATGAATGCAGAACACACTGGGGGAGCTGTCCTGGGGGGACCAGAGCCTGGCCTGAGAGCTCCCCTCCTGCCAGGGAACCATCACGAGGTGTGGAAATGTTAAATCACCGAATTAAAGGTGTCAGGCCAAACAGGAATACACCTGAAATAGTATTTGCTACTATAAATGGTGCAGGAAATGAATATGGATGGAATTCTGCTGGACCATTTTAAATGCACTTTGCTGGTTACAGTTGTTCTCTGCTGATCCTTGGGCTGCAGCCAATGTCTCTGTTTACTTTGGAGAACCAGAGCCCTTTTATTTGTGCTAATAGCCCACCTGTGATAAGAGGGAAAAATAATGGAG
The DNA here is from genome assembly GCA_024734035.1 of Alethe castanea. Lineage (NCBI taxonomy): Eukaryota > Metazoa > Chordata > Aves > Passeriformes > Muscicapidae > Alethe > Alethe castanea. Next base: position 2,352,004 of record JANRGV010000048.1, read on the forward strand.
ATAAGAAAAGCCTGTCACTGCAGCATTGCTGAGGGTGGGAAGAGCAGAGCAAAGCAGCTGGAGGTTCTCTCTGGTGAGAATGAACTTTTAAAGGGTCACAGATGATGATCAGTGAGGAGCACAGCTCCTGCTCCATTCACCACCAGCATACCCAAACCTGGAGAAATCCCTCGGTATTCCTGGGCCGTGTTTGTTTTTTCTCAGACCAGTTCCCCAGCTAATGCTTTTCAGAGACAGGCCTGAAATTAAGATTTCCATATTTATGTGCCTATTAACATAGATACATTAAAAAAACTTAATGAGCTTATGTAACAAATTGCTGCATGACATTGTAAACGACTGGGGAGAGGATCTGTACTTAGGGAGATAAGGATGGCATTTGCAATGGCACCAGCTTGGGGAAAATTACAAGGAGCAGCAATTGCATGGTGCAGGTAGACTGAGACTGTCCTGAGACTGGAGCCTGCAGGTGCTGTCCTGCCAGCCAGGTGTGTGTGGGGAGCCTGGCCAGAACCTTCTGGCTCAGCTCACACGCAGCCACAGCCTCCACCCAGGGATTTTCCATATCCCAGGGACCAGCTGAGGCCATGCTGGGAGCCAGCATCACCCTTGTGCCAGCACAGCCTTCCTGAGCTGAGCAAGACCCTTTGGGCACGACTGCAGGGAGCAGAGCTTCCCTGTGCCTGCTCCAGCTGCGTGTGCCAGCGGGTTTGGGAGCCTCCAGCCACTGCTCTGTGCCTGCTCCACAGGGAATTGCTGTCCCAGGCATGGCCAGGGCTCCCAGGTCACAGCTGGGCAGCTTGGGGCAGGGTGAGCTGGAGGTTGTGTAGCTTGTAGATATGCTTTACATGTCCCTGCTTCCTGCTTCCCCTCTCTAAACAAGGAAATAGCTCAGCCCAGAGCTTTCAGGGCAGGAAGGCAAGGTGCTGCCTGCATGTGTGGGTAGTGCAGAGCTGCTGAAGGCAAGCAGAGCGGGGCACATTTTCAGTCTCGGGCTGCTGGAGATGTAAATTCTCCCCCCCTGCTTTTGTGCAAACAGGATCCTCACCACAGACCATGGGCACAGCACGATCTCCTGAGAACCTGAGGGAGGTTTTTAGGGAGGGAAGGCTCAGGATTTAAACAGGAGAGTGCTCAAACCCTTCCCTTCCCCAGCTGGTGCAGTTTTATACAATCAACAGTGTGGGGCTCTTCTGCTCAGCATCCCAGGAAACCACCACTGGGCAAAAGCTGTGGCAGCAGAGGTGTGAACACATCCCTCCCTCTGTGCGCTGGGAAGCCTCCCTGTGACCATCCACACCCCTCTGTTATTAGGCAGGGCCAGCTTTGGGCTCCAGAAGGCACTGTGGGCTCCCAGAGGTTTGGCTGGCTGTGCTGGAATGAGCCACGGGCACAGGGGCAGCTGGTGTCCCCATCCCCATGTCCCTGGGCATGGACAGGGAGCCTGGGCATTCCTGGGGCGCTGGGGGCTCTGGAGGACCCTCACACATGGCCCTGTTTCCCTGTCCCCACCGTGGGGCCTTTATTGATGTCTGGGACAGAGCAGGTGATCCCTGTCCCCACTAGGAACACCACAGTGGCTCTGGAGCAGGGAACAACCTCGACTCCGTGTCCCCATTAGGAAATCGAGCAGGGATTTGGGAACTGGGAACAACCTCCACTCCCTGTCCCCCCCAGGGAACACCTCAGTGATTTGGGAACTGGGAACAACCTTGGTTTCCTGTCCCCATCAGGGAATTGAGCAGTGATTTGGGAACAGGGAGCAACCTCGACCCTCTGTACCCTCCAGGAAAAACCAGTGACTCGGGAACAAGGAACAACCTCGACTCCCTGTCCCCATCAGGGAATTGAGCAGTGATTTGGGAACTGGGAGCAACCTCGACTCCCTGTCCCCACCAGGGAACACCTGGGTGATTTGGGAGCAGGAATAGCCCTGTGCTGTGCCGGCTCGGCACTGTGCGCACTGCCGGCTGTGAGCACTGCCAGCACAGAACTGCACAGCACAGCACAGCACAGCACAGCACAGCACAGCACGGCACGGCACGGCACAGCACAGAACAGCACAGCACAGCACAGCAAGGCACGGCACGGCACAGCACAGCACAGCCCGGCTGGAAGCAGCGAGGATTCCCTTGGCAGAGCCCGGCGGGATAAGCCCCGCTGACAGAAGAGCGCTTTAGCCGGTGGATTCTGTGTTTGCACAAGAGCAGCGCTTTATCGCTCGGCTCTGCTGGCAAAGCTCCCCCGGGGCTGCTCCGCTCCGCTCGGGCTCCGCAGCAGCGCATCCATCCCAGCGAGGGGCTCGCAGCGCTGAGCCGGGCTCGCCGCGGGCCAGCAGCGCCGAGAGCCCGGGCTGGGCTCGGCTCAGCCCGCTCAGACCCCCTGGCCACCCGGGCTGGGCTCGGCTCAGCCCCCCTGGCCACCCCGCCGTGCCCTGGGCTAGCCCGTCATTTGCATGGGCGCAGCCTGACCTGCTTTGGGCCCGTGTCTGCCGCTGCATTTGCATCTGGTGAGCTGAGCTGGTTTTGTTTCGCTGCTCTGATTGTTTTCCATTCTGATGCAGCCCGGCACAAGGAAGCGGTGACCTCGTTCCTCTCCTGCTCGGCAGCAGGGCTGGATCTCAAAGGCACCATCCGTCCTGCGCTTGGAAAAATCGCCTTCCCTGTCCTCCAAATTCCCTCTCGGTCCCCATAGACCCTTCCCTGTCCCGCGGGTCTCCAAAGCGAAGCTCCCCGTGTCCCAGAGCAGGAGCAGCTCCTCTCACACCCTGCAAGGCTTCCCTGTGTCCAAGGCCACGCTCCCAGCCTTGTTAGTCCCGGCTCTCTGGACACCCAGGTCACCCAACAGTCCCAATCTCATCAGCTGTGCACCCAGGGCTGCCTTTCTGCTGAGTCAGACACGGGGTTAGGCTCAGCTTTAGAGTTTCTGTGAGTTGGTTTTGGGGACAGGATGATGGATCAGATCAGGCTGCAAAGACATGTTACCCAGCATAAAACTGCTGGAAGTTGATGTCAGCTTCATTTTCAGTACATCCGCATTGGTAGAGTGAATTTACACTGACTTACTGCATTCCAGTGTTGGATTTTTGTAGGAGGAGGAAGAGATTTAAAGCTGCTTGTACTGTTTTGCCTGGTGGTGTGTGGATTTAGGAGCTCCTAAATCCCAGAAATACAGAAGCCTGAAATGCTGCCCAAATTCACATTTGAACAGAAGCACCCTGAATCATATTGCCTCCGTTTTGTTGAACAGTGAAGAATGTGGGTTTTTAATAGAAGAAAAATCACCTGGACATCCCAAACCTGTGCCCCTCTGCAACCCCACCTGAAATTACCTGAACATGGATAATAGGCTTCAAAGTAATGTGAATCCTTTTACCTTGTTGTATCTCCTCTGTGCAGGAAGTTTCACAAATTATTTTACATGGAGAAAATAAATCTGTTAAAAAACCACTTAGCCCTTGCATGTGTCTGCTAGAGTAACCAAAATCAAGTCCTTGAGAGAGCTTTTTGAGAGAGTTTTTGTGCAGCTGAGTTTGATGGAGAACTCCAGGAAAAGCTGGCTATTTAGAGGGATTAGGAGTTTTCAAGAAACTGGACCATGGAAGTAAGAGAGTAACTGAATATGTTTTCTTTACTTACCTAAATTGCCTGCAGGGAAAATCCTCAGCTTCAACTCACATGACCCATTGTCCTGACATCAAGGTCAGTTTTCTGATTTCATCACCCCTGAAGAGTGAAAGGTAACTAGAAATAAGGCAACTGACTTCTGCTTTGTAAATTCCTTCTCTCCTGCACAGGTGCTGTCTGCACCTCTGCTTTATATTGTGCACAAAATCATCTTGGAAGGTGTTTAGACAATTTTCCTCTCTTGTCATGTATCTATGGATGTATATGGAGAAGTGTGTGTTTTAAAAAACACACTTTACACACTGGATTGATACCCTGACAGTGCACAGGCTGCAGGACCCCTCAAAGTTAGGGATGGAAAAGACTCTTTGTACCTGGTGTCCATCTCTGTCCAAGGAGGAACCTTCCTCAAACATCAGCATTGTGCCCCAACTGTTGTTTGCATTAAACATCATCACCAACCTTTATTTTTTTATAATATTGATTATGTCTATTGAGCCAAGAGCTTGTTTATATTTTTACTTACAGGAAATAGCCTAACTGAAAAATTCACTTTTAGCATTGTGGTGTTTTGACTGTTAGGGGATTTTGATCTTTTATTTTGAGCCTGTTCCCTGCAAGAGGAAGCTGGATTTGATTGCACACAGTCCAGCAATGACAGCCTTTGGAGCAACACTGGCTAACAGCTCCTGACGGACAGGAAAAGGAGGGAATTTAAAAAACCAGAGCATCTCTCCAGAATGGAATGATCATCAGGCAAAATGTCAGAGCCCTGGGGAGGCACCTCAGGGTTGTTGGGCAGAGATGGGCTTGGGAACCACAGCTCCCACTTTTCTCCTGGTTCCACCAGATTAGAATCCAGCTCTGGCCACTGCTGGGATTATTATCCTTGTTTTATGAATGAGCAGACCAAGGTAAATGCAGCTGCTGTCACATTTGTGGTCAGCCCCTGCCTCAAGGACAGGCACAGGCTGGGAATCTGGATGTTCCTGTGCCCTGTCCCATGCTGTGGCTGCAGGCAGGCTCGTGTGAACTCTCTCCCTCCCAAGTATCCGTCTCCTGCCACAAACCACCCAGCCTGACAGAACTTCTCATGCACAAAAGCCGGAGAAACTCCTCTGCAGGAGCCCCAGGCAGCTGCACATCGCTGCTGAACCTCTGCCACATGCCATGGAGCATCTAACCCAGGGCCCAAAAGCGCCTGCTGCCAAAGCCTGTCACCTCTGCCCAGGAATTGCTAAACACCCTCTGTGCTGCAGGCTCACGGCACGCCATGGCCAGGGGACTCTGCTCCTCCAGCTCCAGAGGGAAGGAGCAGGAAGAAAACATAGCTGGGATCGTGTTTATTAAGCAAATTAATAGGTTGGGGGAAACTGAAGGAAGCGTGGGCACTTTCTTCTCGCTCCCTGCAGAGGTGAGGACTGGAAGCTGAGGCAGGGAGCTGGGCAGGGATTCAGTCCTGTCAGTGCAGCCCCTGTCCTTCACTTTTGGGGGGGACTCACACTCACAGCCCTGCTGGGTGCTGACTGCGCCTCTAATGCCAGTGTAGAATCACAGAACGGCTCGGGCTGGGAGGGACCTTAAAGATGATCCAGTTCCACCCCCCTGCCCTGGGCAGGGACACCTCCCGCTAGCCCATGCTGCTCCAATCCCCGTCCAACCTGGCCTTGGGCACACTTCACACCGGGACAGGTGCCCGGAGTCCCCGGCACTCCAGCCCCGGGCTGCGGGAGCCTCGGGGGAGCCGCGGCAGCCCCGGGGCTCTGCGGCTGAGCCAGCGGCTCCCGAGCGGCCGCTGCGCTGCCGGGGGGGCACAGGGGGAGCGCGGAAAGGCTCCCGGCAGCCAGGGACTCCGGGGATGCTCCCGGTGTCGGCAGCCGCGCCGCCCCCCGCATCCCCCGGGGCGCCGCAAACGGAGAAACAACGGCGGAACAGCGGGGAAAAAAAAAAAAAAACCTTAAAATGTGCCGGCTGTGGGATCCGCCCGGCCGCGGGGACAGGGCTCGGTGTCTGCCCGGAGCGGGGGCGGCCGCGTTTGGGGAGGGGGCGGGCAGCGGGAGGGGGATGCGGTGGGGATGCTCCGCGCCCGGCTGCCCATGGCTCTGCTGAGGAGCATCGCTGGCACGTACGTATGCTGGTCCTGGGGACCCCCCCGAGCCCCCCAGGAGCCGTCCTGCCCCCCGGCTCTGGGGGTCCTGACCCCCGGTGAGCATTGGGGGCTGGGGGGGACACCCCGCTTTCCGCCCTGCCTCGCTTTCCGCCCCTCCTCGCTCCCCGCGGAGTCTCCCGGGGCCGCGGGGCAGCAGCTGCCTCTGCCGAGCTCTGCAGGAGCCCAGGCGACAACCCGGACAGGTTGCTGCAGCCTCATTAACTATACAGATATGTGTGTGTTTAAATAATTTTTAGAGGAAGAAGGATGTAACTAATTAGCATCCCCACGCTCTCTTTTAATTGCTGCCAAATAGGAAAACTACTGCCTGTGACAGAGGCGCAGCAGTGGGCTCTGGCTCCCCTCCCGAAGCGTGTTCACGCCTGGGGGTGCTTCGTGCTCCCCACGGGAAACTGCAGCCTCGCCAAAAAGCGAACTAAGCCCCCGCGAAGCAAGGCACCTCTTCTGCTCGGAATCAGAGGATATCCCCGAAGTACGAGGAGCGATTTAAAAATATTTATTTATTATTATTTTTAAATCAGTAAATAAAAGCCGCCACCTGTCAGGAGCCCCCTCCCCGGCTGCTGGTCGGACCCCGCACAGCTCTGCCCCGTGTCTCCAAGGCGTGTGCGGGGAGGTTCGGTGTCCCTGCAGTGTTCCCCTGGCTGTCTGAGTGTGCTGGACCCGGGGGTTCCTCCGGGCGCCGAGCTCCGCGGGGACCCCCGGCCCGGCCCCGCCGCTTGCCCCGCTCCGAGCGCTGCGGAGAGCCCTGCTGAGGGCAGGGAGCGGCTCAGAAAGCCCCATCCCCTCCCTGAGCCCTCGGAGGAGGCCGGAGCAGCTGAACCCGGGCACAGCAAAGCATCCCCGGGGAGCGGCACCCGCGGCAGGGCCCGCACCCATCACCTGCCGGGCCGGGCAGCGCCCGCCCCTGCCCTGCCTTCCCTTCGCTCCCTGCCTTCCCTTCCCTTCCTTTCCCTTCCTTTCCCTTCCTTTCCCTTCCTTTCCCTTCCTTTCCCTTCCTTTCCCTTCCTTTCCCTTCCTCTCCCTTCCTTTCCCTTCCCTCTGTGCTCCCCGCGGATCCCGGACCCAGCGCCGGTCCCCGGCAGCGCTGCGAGCACAGAGCAAGGAGATGAACGGGAAAGTTTGTCTCAAACTTTGTCGTGTTCAGCTTAGTCTCTGCTCCCCTGGATCGCTGTTTAGGAAGCCGAGTGCTTATTTCGGTCGCCTTGTTTGGGTAATTTCTTATACATCCCTCATCCATGCTTCTATTTATAAATATTATTCCTAGACACACAATAAACAATAAGAACGCAAATCTTCGTGATTTTTGCCACCAAAAAGAAGGTGTTCAGGCACTGACAATCCCAAAGAATGATAAAATCGTATTCGTTTCTCAGTGTGACATTTCTGAGCAGAAACAAAATCTGGCTTCTGAGGTTATAATAAAAATAACCAACGCTGTTACAATTCTCCTTTGGGAGGAAGAAGAGCTGATCCCAATCCAGGGAGGCTCGACGGTTCCCTTCCTCGTTTCTTTCTAAATTCATCTTGTCCCTTTAATACAAATGAACTTTAAGCTCCCCCTGTATTTTATTATTTAGATTCCTAGTCTTAATGACGCCAGGAGCAGCGCAAGCACACTCGCTAATAATCGTCGCGAACTGCATTTCAAAGAAACATCCCTGGAAGAAAAACACCGTCGTTAAAAGAAAAAAAAAATAGAGACTCCACCAAAAATGATAATGTGGAGTCGCTGATGATGATGGGCTTAACACAACTGCTGCAAATCAGCACCTGCGCGGTAGATAAGGCAGATAACACATCCAACAGTTACTTCCAGCACCCCCGTCCTCCTCGGGTTTATTTTTAGATCATTCATTTAGTCTGATGGAGGGGTTTATGATGTTCAGATTTTTTTTTTTTTAAATTTTAATTAGTGTTCTTGTTATTTTTATTCCCTGATTTTTAGGAGGGGAAAAAGTGAGTGAAGTGTGAACTGGTTTAATCTGGAGACGTGGGTCTATCTGGGGCCTTCAGTAGGAGCTCTGAGGCGCTCGTCCCCGGGCGCTGATAGCCGAGATCTCCGCAGCCAGCACTGTCCAGGGTCGGCTTTTGTCTCTGCCACAATAAACAAACACTTGCTCCTCTCATGTAAATGAGCAGCGATCCGGATGCACCTTAAAACACTGGGAGAAGTCGTTGCTTTTGAAAACGATGTTCATTTTGTCTGACACACATAACTGCATAGATCAAATGCCTGCAGAAAGGTAGCAATTTGGCAGGGAAGTATTTTCTAAGCTTAGATGAAAGTGTGCTCACGGCGTCCGAAAATGCCTGTCTCACCTCCCACCTGCTTCCCCAGCCCCGAGTTTGCGCGAAAAGATTAGACAGACGGGATTTTCGTTAAAAAAAAAGTAAAAACATTAAAATAAACAGAAACCGATGCGAGGAACCAGTCGCACAATTCACAGAGCCCCGGATCGGGGACGCTGAATCAGGGCTGCTTTACTTATCGGGGGTTCCACACCACTGCAATAATCTTGTCGGATCATTAAGTAAATTATACCTTAAACATTGGTAGTTTACAAGTTGTAATCAGTAATTCAAACTCTTGACAATTATGCAAATAAAACCCCGGCAGCACTGGCTCGGACTTTCTCGCTTTTGCTACGAGGAGTTTTTTCCGAGTTTATTTCGCCCCCCCCCCCCAAAAAAAAAACCCAAAAACCTGCCGGGCATGGGGGCGGCGCAGTGTGGGGGTTTGGAAAAATCCTTGCACGCGTGGAGGAGCGGGGAACACCCGGCACAGCTCCCAAAAAGAGGGGAGTGGGGAAAAGCTGGCTGCACTGGGGGGATGCCCACGCGTGACCCTGTCCCTTGGGGCATCCGCAGCACCCCGAGAGGGGCTCGGGGAAGGTCCGGGCCGGGCTGCCCGCCCACCCTGCGCGGCCGCGGAAGAGAAGAGGGAAGGAGTGGCTTGGGGCTGCGCGCTCCCTCCTGAGTGGCTGCCGGCCGCGGCGCCCGAGCCATCCCTGGGGAGGAGTTAGGATAATCCTATTGCCATTAAGGGCGTCTGGGCAGGGAAAAAAAAAACCCGAGTGACCATAAGCGCGTTGGGTTAGTCCGTGAGCTGCCTTCATGCCTGCCAACTGAGCTCCGAACGGGGGGCCGCTGCTCTTCCCCAGCGCCGGCGTGGATTTACCGCCCGTGGCGGGGGCCGAGCTGTTCTGTCCGCAGCGCCGCGCACCTGGTCCGGACGCTGGACGCCATGTTGTGGAAACTAGCAGATAATGTCAAGTACGAAGAGGACTGCGAGGTGAGAGGCGGCGGGGAGGGGACGGGGGTGTCCTGCGAGGGGTCCGCAGCCCCCCGGGCCGAGCTGCGCGCCCCGCTCGCTGCCAGCCCGGCCGCCCTCCCTGCCCCAAGAGCCCGCTTTGCGTTCGTTCTTTTTCCTTCGGAGGTGCGAATTTTTACTGTCGTATTTTTACATTTTTCACATTTTTGTATTTTTGTATTTTTTTTTTTCTTTACCGAATCTTTCGAACTCTCGAATTAAATGCGCCCCAGCTGGGAGAAGCGAGCTAGCATCCCGCACGGAGCAGCGCCGTGCGGGAGCGGGGATCCCGGAGCCGCGGGGATCCCGGAGCGCACCGCACCGCACCGGGCGGGATGCGCAGGGGCCGGCAGGTAGCAGGGCTGAGCCGGGCAGGGCGAACCCTTCCTTCCCACGTTTATCCTCGCCAGGAGCAGCTCCTGCCCGCCGCGAGCTGCTCCCGGGTTTTGATCTCTCCGAACTCGTCTGTGTCCCCAGTGCCCCCCCGGCTCCGCCTGCTCGGCTCCTACAGATTAGCCGCAGTCCCCTCTTCACGCTCCATTGGGACCCCATTCACCTCTTATTAACTAGCCCTGTTATTTTAATGACCGTGAAGCCAGAAGCTGCCAAATCCCTGGATCAGCTCAATGTAGACATTTCAGCTTTTGAGCGCTGAGATTGGAGATCGGGGGAGAAGCAGCGATGGAGGCAGCACCGCGCTCCTTCCCCGTCGGGCAGAGCCGGGAGCCCGGCCCGGGCGCCCCTCGGGGCTGGGAAGGATGCGAATACCGGGGGTTCCCATCGCTCCAGGGGCTCCGCAGCCCCCCGGCCCCGCCGTCTGTCCCCAGCCGAGGCAGCGCGGCGGAAACGCGGCTGCGTCTCTGATTTGAATTTTTTTGATTTTAATGATGTTTCTGCTGACTCGCACAAGAGGGAGTAGGGTTGGTCGGGGTGTAACTGCGATGAGGAGAGCAGCGAGAACTGGTTTGTAACCTCTTCCCTGGGAGCGGGGCTGATTTTCCGCCAAGCGCCTTAAAAACACCAAAACTCCCCGGGCAGGAGCGGGGCTGTTCTCGCCCTGTTCTCGCTCTCCTCTTTCCTTCCCCACTGCCACCACCCTCTGCCGCCGCGTCCCCCGACCCCGCTGACGGCCACCCCGTTGTCCCCCACCCCTGTGTGCTTTCCAGGACCGGCACGATGGCAGCAGCAACGGGAACCCGCGGCTGCCGCACCTCTCTGCCGTCAGCCAGCACCTGTACAGCCCGGCCCCGCCGCTCTCGCACTCGGGCGCCTCCGACTTCCAGCCGCCCTACTTCCCTCCCCCGTACCAGCCGCTGCCTTACTCCCAGTCCAGCGACCCCTACTCGCACCTCGGGGACCCTTTTTCCATCAACCCGCTGCACCAGCCGCCGCCGCCGCCGCCCAGCCAGCAGCAGAGCGCTTGGCCGAACCGGCAGAGCCAGGAGCCGGCGGCGCTGGCCCCGCACGGCCGCCCCGGGCTGGTGCCGCACCTCTCGGCGCTGGAGAGCGGCTCTGCCGCCAGCCGCAGGGAGACTTTCCGCCGCTCCGAGCTGCTGCTGCCCCACGGGCACGGGCTGGACGCCTCGGCGCTGGCCGATAACCTGGGCCTGCACGATATGGCCCATCAGATGGAGGAGGTGCAGGTGAGGAGAACCCGGACCCCCCCCTCGGCCGTGCCCCGTCCCCTTCTGCACATCCCATCCCCGTCCCTGCGGAGAAATCCGCATCTTCTGCCCCTCGGCATGCGGGTGCGCGGGGTGGGGGTGGGTTTTTCCCTCTCGGCGCTTCCAGGTGCGAAACTTTCTCCCCTTTTCTCTTTCCAGAATGTGGAAGACCAACACTTACTAATGCATGACCAGACAGTCATTAGAAAAGGTCAGTAAGGTGGCACCGCAGTTCTACTTTCCCTTGTCAATAGTTAAAAGTTTAATGACGCACCGGTGAAGTGACGCCCTATTATTTTTATAAAGACCGATCCTTTGGGATCGGGAGGGCTGAGGAGTTTTTATTCCACTCTCTGTCGCTGGATTTTTCTAAAGGTGGCGGCGACGCCAAACTGCCCTGGGGTGTGAGACTCCTCCGGGGACAGCACTGTCCCCCCTCGTGTGCTCTTGTGTTATGGCTTTAATCGAAACCAGGACCTTGAACCGATTTTAATCTTTCCTGAAATACGTGTGTGTAAAGTAACAAGGGGCTTTTCTTTTGTTTGTTTGGATTTTTTTTGTTGCTTCTAGAACTCGAAGGCATTTTTGTTTCTGTTTTTTTAACTTTTTTTGGCAACTTTTTTTTTTTCAACTTATTTACAAGACTTGAGAAAAGACTGAGTTCACTGACAGAAGACTGTTTGGCTTTATTTAATCGAAATTGGTTTGTAGCTGAGGTTTTGAGGAAGAAGGAAGACGTATTGACTCAATTTACAGTAATTTAGGTTTTTTTTTCCCCTTGCTTTTGTTTTTAAACAAATTTGTGCTTAAAAAAAAAATCAGAAGTTTCCTCCGAAGACTTCAAACAAATACCTAACTGAGGAAAAGCAGAAGTGTGTGTTAGAGCGCTGATTGCTGCCTTTAGCTCATGGGAGAATAATTTCGCTGTCAGATGCACCACTGACAAATCTTCCCCCTCCGGGAGCGGGGCCGACCTCGGCTCTTTAACCCTTTCACCAGCAGCGCTGGGTGAACTGGGCGGATTCGGGAGAGGATGGAAAAGCTGGATCTGTGGTTTGCTCCTTCCAAAGCCTTTGTTGTCCCTCCTCACCTAAAGGCTGAAGCTCTTAACGAGGAGCAGCTCCTTACTTTCGGTTCTCCCCTGGGCTGCGTCCCTCCCTGCGGTGCTGCTGTCTGGTAGGAATTTGTTTGGATTCAATTCCAAAGGCGGTTTCTTATATCTGCGTGTGCGAGGTGGAAGATGAAGCCCAGCAGGAGCTGGGAGGTTTCTCCCTGCCCTGGCTTGGGAAGAGTTTTGGCAGTAGCTGGAGGATGCTGATTTGGAGTCTGTTGTAGTATCGAGTTTTTGTGAGCATGGCTTTCTGCTGCTGCAGAGGTGTGGTGGGGTTTGTGTGCCTTGAGAAGCATTCGTGGTTGTGTTCAGCAGCTCCTTGCACTCCAGCTGGTCAGGAATAATTCTGGGGCCTTTTGGGTCCCTGTGCTGCAGATGGATGCTGGGAACAGGGACCAGTGGAGCGAGCATTTAGCACCAAACAAAATCCTCTCTCCCGTGTCGTTTTTATAGCAAGAAAACTCCTTTGCCACTTCCTATTTCTTTTTCCCTCGCATAAAATACCTGCTTTCCCTCCTCCCCCTGCAGGTCCCATCTCCCTAACGAAAAACAGCGCTCTGAGCCTGCCCTGCCAGAAGGATGGGTTAATTGGGGTGGTGATCAACCCCAACGAGGTGTTCTGCTCCGTGCCAGGGAGGCTCTCCCTGCTCAGCTCCACGTCCAAGTACAAAGTGACGGTGGCCGAGGTGCAGCGGCGGCTCTCGCCCCCGGAGTGCCTCAACGCCTCCCTGCTGGGAGGAGTGCTGCGAAGGTAGGAGGGATGGATGGATGGATGGATGGATGGATGGATGGATGGATGGATGGATGGATGCCCTCCCCTCCGTGCCTGCTGTTTGTATTCCCCTTGTTTCGCTTGTGAGCAGCCACATCAGCACAGCCGCTGAGCCTTTTTAGCGAGTTCCTGATTTTTGAGCAGCCCGACGACGCTGAATCCTAATAGGCTTTGGAAATAAAACTTCTTTGCACTTCTGCTGCCTCTGGAGAAGTGCTATTCACAGCTCTGACAGCAATTCTCATTCTCTGCTCAGGGCTGGGGTTTTGTCTCAAAACCAGCACATGGAGCTGTCTCTGATCCCCAAGACCCTGTGGAATAATTTTTTCATTAAATCTCATGGTCCTGATTAATCATTACAAGGACATTTTCTACATCCTTTTTTTTGCATGCACTTAATTTGGCTTGTGATCATTCTACAGCTGTTGGTTTCAGTGGTGCAGTTTGAAATATTTTGATTTTGACCTGCTGTGTTTCATCCTGGCTGGTTTGAAGCAGAGCATTTAAAAAGTAGGTCACTTGAAAAGAGCCTGTTTTTTATCTTCTCCCCACCCCAGTAGAACCCTATTGAATGTCAGTAACTGGAAATTCTCATCTTAAAAAGCAGTGTTCCCTGAAGATAAATAAGGCCATTTTTTTTCTCTTTAATTACAGAGCCAAATCTAAAAATGGTGGCAGATCATTAAGGGAAAAACTGGATAAAATTGGCTTGAATCTTCCTGCTGGCAGAAGGAAAGCTGCAAATGTGACACTATTGACATCTTTGGTGGAAGGTCAGTCCTGAGTGTGTCTTAAAAATAAACTTTCTCCCCTTGTGCACAGCTGTTATCCTCTAGGCAGAGCATGGAAAGGTTAGAAAGTCCCTGAAAGCGACATGAGTTTTATTATTTGTTTTAAAGTGGGCATGGTGGGGATGTTGCAGCACCTAAGAAAGGGCTGTGCTGCTTTTTGGGGGGCTCTTCTCTCCCTGGTGAGCCCTGCTCACACAAACCCAGCCCCTGCTCCTCTTTCTCCCCGGAATTCTGGCAGGGATGCAGAATTCCTCTGCCCAGTCTGTCTCTCGAGGGTTGCTTTGGCTTTCACAAGGGCGAGGCAGGGAAGGCAAAAGGGCTGAAACTCCTCACATCAGTGGGTTTGGTTCCTTGTTGGGAAACTTTGGGCCAGCTGACTGCAGTCCTGCCCTACCTCAGCGGTGTCCTCAGAAGCTTTGCTAATAAACAAGCTTATAAAGTGAGATTTATAGCTTTGGACTTCCTGCTAGGAAACTGGAGCCCCTTTAATGTGTGCCATGTTGTGTGGACCCTCTGTCAGTGGAGCTGACCTGAGGGGTGTGTATACATGTACGTGTGTGGTTTGCATTTGCTGTTCCTGTTTCAAACAGCTCCTGGTAGTGGCACAATTTAATAGGAATAGAAGCAGCAGCTGAAATGAAAAGAGTGGAAAATGATCTAACAATACCTTCCTGCTGTTTATAATGCAACAACTTGCATTTAAAAGCTTTCCTTGAAAGTTTCAGAGAGCTGATGTGTGCACATGAACACAGGCACATTGCCCTGATCACACCAATCTCTTTTATTTTAAGCCTGATCAAATTGTTTTAATTTTAAAAAGTGACATGGTTATACACCTTGCAATTTGGTTTTCTGTGTGAAAATTCTTATGAAAAAAGGGTACTAAACTGAAAACTCTTATTATAGTGTGGGATTTAGTTGGCAGATATTTTTAAATATCAGTGGACAATTTGATCTTGACTGAATTAAGGTTTTTGCTGTGCAGATTCCAGTTATTCTGGATAGAGACAGGAATTTTTCATTCCAGTATAAAAGCAAGATAATTCTTTTTTGTAGCAGTCACCCTGTAAATATCTTTTTTTTTTGATACAAAGAAACTCTGATCCATCAATTAAAAAAATGGTAGTGAGTGATAGAATGGTGTCCCTTTCCAAAACAGGAATACATTTCAGAAATCCACAGCGTTTTTTCCTTAATGTCCCTGATTTCCTTACAATAAATTATATTGTACAGTTTATCAAGCCCTCCCTTTGCTCCACCCAGGTGAAGCTGTGCATCTTGCTCGTGACTTTGGCTACGTGTGTGAGACAGAATTTCCTTCCAAAGCAGTGGCTGAGTATTTAACCAGACCACACATGGGCCGCAACGAAATGGCAAACAGGAAGAACATGCTTCTTGCTGCAAAGTAAGTTTTCAGCTTGGATTTTATTTCTTTTCTCTTTTTTGAACGTGTTTTTGTCTGACTGTGACTGAGGGATAGTTAGGTAGATTTTTGCGTGTAATTTTAATTAGGAAGATGAAGCAATTCTTTTTATTTGGTTTTGGTTTGAATTCAGCTATGGCAGCAGTTTTATTTTCGGCTGAGCCAATAATAAGGGTAACAATCCTGTAGGTAACTAAAGCAGTTTGGACTAGCTGTGCTCAACTGCAGCAAAAACTTCAGGAAAAGTCCTGCAGCAGGACAGCTCTAAGGAAAAAGTGTCCCCAGGTGTGACAGGGGGAGGATGTGGCCTGGAATGTGAGCAGTGTCAGGACTGGAGCAAGGGCAGCTCAGCCCTGTGTCCTCTCAGCTGCCCTTGGCAGCAGCAGCTCCCGAATTTCCCGTGGGACTCGGGCAGCAGGAGCTGCTGGAGAGTCCCTTTTTCCCTCTTATGGCTGAAGATTTTCATGGTTCTCTGGAAGCATCCTCTGGTAGGTGTGGAAAGTCCCTGTGCTTAAACAAATCCCTGTTACAAACCCAGTGAAGGGGAAGGAAGGGGGAAGGAGGGGAGCTTTGTCCTGGCTGTTCTGCAGACACCTTGTACCTGGAATAAACCCTGTCCTGAGCAGCTCCCTGGGAGGAAATACCTTCAGCTCATCTGAAACTGCTGTTGGGAGTGCTCAGCTTTCCCCTGCTGAGCTCCTCTCCCAGGCTCAGGTTTAACAGAGCTTCAGTTTGTGATTTGTTGTGCTCTGAGATGTTTTCTGGGTTGGGGTTGATGTAATTCCATGTTTTTGACAGCACCCTGGCTCTGCAGAGGAGCTGAGAAAAACCTGCCTAAACTGCTGAGAAAATTGCCCTTTGTGCTCACATCAGGTGTGCAAAACACACTCTTGGTTGTTGAATCCATCCAGCCTTCCTTTAAAAGAAATCTTCTTTTACAGGAATAGATCTCTTAAAAATTTAGAAATTTAGAAATCTAGTCTCCCTTGCCTATAGTTTAAACATTATACTATTTTTTCCTGAGCACTCCTCCTGCTCCTGAGTGTTTTCCTTGTTGGCAGTGTTATTGGCAGTAATAAAAATCCTCTGGAAGATGTTTGTGATTGAGAAATTCTGATAAAGTGATGATTCTGTTAAGATTGCTCAGCTCCTGGGAAATCCCTTCAAGGGGACAGATTTACAAGCAGCAAACAACATATGCTGGAGCATTATTAAGCACTCATGTTTTGCCAGGCATATGTGTTGGTGTTTGCAGGATCAGGGCCTCGGCCTCCCTACATATACATGGAATATACACAACTAAATTAAATTTCTTCAGCTGCTCCAGCCTTTCTGACGCACTCAGCTGCAGCTGGGGAAGTTCTCAGAGAAACCAGCCCTGAGTTCCCACTCCAAATCTGGAGCAAATGATGCAGAGCCAGGCAGACACCAGAGGTGCAGAGATTGTTTTGCAGAGTGTTTTTCTGATGGGGATGCAACAGAAGGTTTGTCAAGAAGTGGTGCTAATAAACAGAAATCTAGAAATCTAATCTGGTTTGAACATGATGCTAATGGGTTGGGGTTTTTTTTTTTTTTTTGCTTTAATTTTAGACACCGAATTTCTTGCAGTTCCCGCCCAAATGCCAAATATCTGATGGGAATCCCTTTGTTATTTTGGTTTATTTGCGCGGTGTAAAGCGTGAGCCCTTTGTGTGTTGCAGGCAGATCTGTAAGGAATTCACAGACCTCCTCACTCAGGACAGAACCCCCCTTGGAAACACGAGACCCAGCCCCATCTTGGACCCTGGCATCCAGGGCTGCTTGACTCATTTCAGCCTGATCACACACGGCTTTGGGAGCGCTGCCATCTGTGCTGCCATGACATCCGTCCAGAACTACCTAAACGAGGCGCTAAAAATCGCAGACAAATCCTACATGAACGCTGGCGACCAGAGCCCCGCGGAGAGCAACAAAACCCTGGACAAAATGGACAAGCACAGGAAGTGAAAGGAAAACCAGACTTTACCCTTCCTCCTACGCACAGACTGAGATCTTCTTGCCAGGGGGAGCATAGAAATTTGGGTCTTTTTTTTTTCTTTCTTCTTTTTTTTTTTTTTTTAAAAGGAAAAATTGGGGAAAAGGGGGAGGAAAAAAAAAATCATTCAGGATCTTCACTCCGTGAGACAAGTCTTGCTAAAAGCTGCAGTTTCCCTGTTTGTGGAAGCAATGCCCTGAAGATAAGTACTTGGGACAAGTGTATTGAATCCTTTGCTGTAAAAGTGGTGCTATAAAGGGGGGGGTTGATGGAACTATACAGAGATTTATTTAGATTCCTTTTCCACATCTCAGTATCTCGTGAGTGACCAGCTTCATGTGTAGTTTTTAAGAACCAGATTTTAGATGGAAGTTTTACTCTGATACAATTTCAGGGGTTCATTCTCTCGAAACGCAACAGTAACAATAAAGCAGTATTAAACAATGGTATAGAGATTTATGTACATTGAAAGTTTTTTATAAACATCTGAAAATAGTAAGGTTATTCTGTAGGGTTGGTTTTTTTTAAAATCTGTTTAGTTTTGTTTTGTTTTGTTTTGTTTTGTTGGGGTTTTTTGGTTCTCTTTTATTTTGTTTTTTTTCCTTTATTTTCAGATTAACATAGGAGAGTACTAAAATCCTACTAGACTTTAAATGGCATTTGACATGCTTATTTTTTACAGAAATATTCAGGCTTTTCAAAACTGCAGCAATGTTGGCTGCAGTTTGTATTATCTTGGTATTTTTTTAATGAGGATAGTTCAAAAATGAAAATACTTTTAGAAAATTCATTTTCTGTGTCTAAGGATATTGCAGCTTTATTCACATATTTATATTGTCTTGTTTTTAAATTTGGGGGGGAAACTTGAAAGAATAGGCACATAATTTTTTTTTTTTTTACTTTTTTTTTTTGCCTACAAAGGCCAAAAAATACTTCCAGGGAGGCTTTATGTGTATTAAGGGAAACAGTGTGTTGAATGTAAATATTTATTTATGTGTAATTTAATCGGATTTGTAAATAATGGTGAACTTTTTAATACTTTTTTTTATAAATGGGTTTCAAATTTTAATTTTGGTAAGTATTTCAAAGGTAATGGGTAAGCTAAACATATCTTTAGGTTTATGCACAGGTATGTTATACAGGGTATTTAAGACTTTTTTTTTTTTAAATCTCAATTCTTGCCACTGAAGATTAGATTTAATCTGAGGTGTTTGTTCACAAAGCAATAATTTTGTGCATCATTCACCTGGTAACTGAGTAGACATGCAAAAAAAAACTGAGTGTGTGAGTTAGTGTGTATGTGAATAATGGAAGTTCTGAGCTATCTTCACATATTTGTAAATGTTCCCACTATAATTCTGATGTATATGATAACCATATAATAAAAGTATTCTGGCTAGAAGCATGGAATGTTTTGTTAACTGAGAACAGCTCTGTTTTCTTTCTCTGCTGGGGGAGTGTGGGGTGAGTAGCACTAGAGGACTTTATGTATTGAGTCATAATTGCAGCACTTTGTTCGGATTAACAGAACAGAAAGATGAAGCTGTTTGCCAGTAAAACTAATGGTTTCAATTAAACGCGTTCTGTATCTCCAAGAATCTTTTATTTTTTTTTTTTTTCCCTCCCTAAGATGTCATGATCTTGCTCAAACACAAACTCTGTGAGGCTGCCTCTCAATAAAACCCAATCCCACCAGCTTTGTGTGCTGCTGAATCTGCCTGTATTGCAATAATCTGTCTCCAAATATTCACAAAAACCTGGGGTGAGGAATTTGAGAGGTCTCCCATCTGGTTTTGGCTGAATTTTACTGATTTGAGGAAGTTTATGTGTTTCAGAAAGTCCTCAAAGTTCTTTGTGCTGTAGGGGTGAGGCAGGAGCTGGGATTTTTGGTGTCTCACATGCAAAATAGCCAAACAAACCTTCCTGAACAGAAATTGGGCTTTTTTTTTCCCCAGTGCTTTCTGAAAAAGGAACCTAAATCTGGTTTTCAGTGTGTCCCTGGCCCTGCAAGACCTGATCAGTCCTTGAGGAAGGTGGCACTGGGCTGGCAAGTGGGAACTCAGCTCCCATCACAGCAGATTTTCTTACAGAGATGTGTAAAAGAGGCAAAATGTGCCATTTCTGAACACCTTGCTTACAAATCATTTTTATGTTCTCATTTTCCCCTTCAGAGGATAAAGGAGAACCACTGGAGGTGTGCAGGGAGAAGAAAGGGAAGCACAGAGAAACGAATGAGCGGTGAACTGGGAGAAAAAGCTGGTTTTGAGTTGCAATCCAGTCCCCTTCTCTCCTAAAGAGGTGTGAAATTCCAGCCTTTGCATTTGTTAGACTCATTGTAGCATTTCAGAAATGAGCATTTTGGACCATCTGTAGGCACAGGCACAGCCAGGACGCATGATGACTAACAGAACTTCTGAAAAACACAAACAAGCTGCCCTTCTGAAGGGTATTTTTATGGATTTGAAATATATTTATACACAGAAATCTGCTGGGTACAGTGAGAGTTGTTTAGAGAATGCAATGCTACAATTCTGTCCTTTTTTTCCTCTTTCTGCTGCTGGGCTGCTTATCCAGCATATATAGGAAGATATTTGAGCTACCACACAATGGAATCTTGCTTTTTAAAAAATTTTTTTATTTTTTTTATTAATGCACAAAACCAGGCAGTGACATAATTGCCCCTTGGGGTAGGAAATAAGGATGTTTCCATTTATTCCTGCGTGCATTCAAGCAAAGCCAGTCAATTGTCTAATGTACTGACTCGGGTTCTATTCATATGTGTGGAACATTAGAAATGTGCAGTTTCCATTACCTTCGAGCTTTCTTTGCTGTGTATTTGAGCTGGGATATTCTTTTGAAGCTCAACCACCTCCTAAGCTGTGCCAGCACCATGAAACAACAGCAAAGTCTTCTGTCCCATCCCCTGAAAAGTTAAACTTGTCTCACCCCACGTTATTCATCTTAAGGAATGTGTTAATTCTTGGGGAATCTAAAAAGTGGAGTGAACACCCAAGAAGGCACTTCCTGAGCCTCAAAACTCATGGTTTTTACTGCTTTTACACAGAATATTCCTGAGCTGCCCAAAAGATAAAGTTCTAATATAAGATTCTTCAGAAGAATTTTTCACTTCCTTTGAAAATGGATGATTCAAATCACTCTGTCCAATCTTTGCCATCAAAAGAAGAAATTTGGTGATAATGCGGAGGGAAAAGGCTTTAAACTAATAGGAGTTTAAAAGTAAAAATCATTAAAACTCTGCCCTCCTACAAAAATAGCCATAAAATAGCTGAATTTATGTTCCTCAGTAAAAAATTGCCTTGTGGAAAAAGAAAATATTTCAGCCATCTCTTGCCTGAGCTCTTCCCAGGTGGATCCATGGCAGGCAGGAGCTGCTTCCTTCTCCCTGTGGCAACCAAGGGCATGGTCTTGGCCACCTGAGATTGCCACACAGCTTTAATTGCAAACCTGAGGATTAGTCAAAAGTCCACCTCATGAAACTCTGTGACTTCATGGCACTGCTTCTTTCAGTTGAAAAATATTTTATTTTCCTGGTGTTTGCAGCTTCAGAGAGAAATAATGATGCAAAACTAGGAAAATATTAAATAAAAATAGAACTTTTGTCTTAATTTAGTAGCTAATTTCAGTTCACTTTATTTTTGACTCTCAGTTTTAATTTGCCCTCCACTCATTTCACTGTTATTTATTGTTTCTCCCTGACTCTTGACTGCAGCCCTGCTGCCTGTTCCTTCAGAATTTTGCAATATGAGCAAACCCAGAAATGCATCTTGAAATGGGCCTTACTGTATTTTGTTGCAGCCCTTTTTTCTCTGTTTTTTCCTGCATGCAGTGTTTTTGTACATCCTTGTAGATATTTTGGCCTGACTCTGGTGTGGAGGGCTTTGGGAACTTGTTCTGCAATAACAGCTGCATTATTTTATTTTATTTCATTAACAAAAATAGGGTGCTGTTCACACTTTGTTCCCAAACTGTTACTTCACTAAAAGAACACAGATTAGGGACAAAGATGCTTCCCTGTCACTAAAAGAAATCTCTGAGTGACACATTTATTGATAATGCAGGTTTTTTTGTGGGGAGCCTGGAGTCAGCTTTGTCTGTCTGGGATGGTGACCCAAGGGGCTGAGCCACACAACATGCACTTGGGGATTTGTTCCCAAAGCCTGCCCACAGCCTGAAACCGAGTTTTTGTGAAATCTGGGCTCTCTCCAGGCCACTTGTGGCTGTCAGGACATTTCCCTGTGCCTGCCCATCCCTGTGCCTCATGTCCCAGGGAACTCCATGGGTGACCCTCTCTGCCAAAATTCCTCAGGGGCTCCCCTGGAATAATTTTTTAGGAGATTGTTACTGTTCTGTATCATTTGCTGCCTTGTCCCTCTTCCCTTTTCACTTTCACAGGGTTATATAAATGAGTTTATTCCCAGTTTCAGATGCCACTTTGCATTCACTGGATGTTCCTGCCTGTCTCATAGGGATGTTCCAGCTGGTTTCCATGTACCATTGTTGTGTAAGGGCTGCCCACAAATATTCCCTTTTTCCTCTCTTTTAGCTAACCAGCTCTTTTTAACTGGTTCTTGTGAAGGCCCTTCTCACAGGCTGCTACTATGCCATGACACATTCCCTAAATATTTATATGGAATATTTTTTACCCATAATTTAAAATTAAAAGCATGTCATAATACAGGCACTTGCTCTGCGCCACAAAACTCAAAAACTTGTTCGTGAATGCAGCAAAAAGTCCAGAGATAGAAAGTGAACTAAATAACAGGAGAGATCTTTTAGATGAGCACAGAGTTTATATTTCCAGGTCAGTCAGCATAAAACCATGGGGGAAGCGGCAGTTTAAACCAAAGGTTGGAAAGATAATGTTCTTCAGATGATTGTTGAAAAAAACCAATATTTGTAATTAATTGAAATAGTTCTTCAGTGACAGAAAGTGATTGAAAATTCTGCCAGCTCCCTTGCTAAAGGGAGAGAAGGGAAAATATTTGATTTCAGCTCTCTGGCAGGATGATTCTTGTCTGGAAGCAGAAACCACTTCTGCCAGGTCTTCATATTTTTGCATCACATCTACTCCATAGAGAAAGGGAAAAAAAAACAAACCCAAAGTCTATGAACAACTGCAGGAGAATGAGAGCACAAAACTGGCAGCTGGACTGTGAGCTGGAGCAGCTGGGATGGAGGCACACATCTTTTGGGCTGGGATGCAGAAACAATAATTAACCTCCAGCAGAGCAGTGGGGCAGCTACCTGGGACCAGTAATTTTCTCCAGCTCTTGCAGCAAAATTTGCCCCAGCTCATTTGTCAAGCTTTGAATCTTTAAATCCGTAACTCTAATTAATTAAGAATCTCTAATTACCCAAAAATGGTGCTCTATATTTAGGGTTAAGGTGTGGTGAAATCCAGAGAAAACCCGAGAGAAGCTGGAGGATGTTCAGAGCAGGAGATGCCAGGAAAATGTGTTTTCAGAGGTGCAGGGGAAGCCAAATGGTCACAGTGTCAGCCAAACTTGACCACCAAACTTGTCAGCAGAGATTCTGATATTGGAGACCTGAAGCCGAGTAACCCTTGTAACAAACAAACAAAAAAGTGTTATTTTCTAAACCAGAAGCACACGGGATGAGGCTCTGGTTCTTTACAATGACCAATCCACAGCCTTACAATGTTAACAAGAAACAGCGGTGGGGCAGCGCTGAAGAGATCAGCGCAGGTGGGTTCTGGCCCTGCCCTCGTCAGAGAAAAAAACCCATTCACACCTGAAGGTCGTATTGCTTATTAAGTTAAAAATATATAGCTTTCCGCTGGTCTGTAACCGGCCGATGTGACTCACACAAAGGTGCAATGTGGACAGAGGCATCACTTGGAGCGAAAGTTTGGCCTTTCTGCAGAGGATCCTGCTTTCCAAACCTCACACAGCAGTTCCTAGAAGCCCAGACTAAAGCATTTAGGAACGAGTCTATGGATTTGGGGGCGATTTGCTCCAGCAGAGCAGCAGACACAAACCTGAAACACTTTTTTTTTTTTTGGGTGCTGCAGCTCGTTCCCGGGGATTTGTCAGCAGCATCCTCCAGCAGAGGTAAGCACTGATAAGAGAGCGGAGCCCGGGCACATCTGCATGTCTATGGGGTGGTTGTGGGGACGTTAAGGGCGAAGAGCTATGCATGTTTGTGTGGAGTGAAGGCTGGCCCCGTGCCGATAACGGGAATCTTTGTGCTGGATGGCGCAGGAACGCCTGTGCTTAGTGGCTTTGTCTGCCCTGAGATAAAAGTTGATAAGATGCTGCTGGGACGTTCCTGTTAACTTTCCCGCAGAGCGCTTTTCCAGGGATTCACTCCAGGAAAAACCGCTGGATTGCGGGGAGGATTCAGAGTGATTTTTGTTGGCGTTTGAAGTAAAAATTGTTTCTGGCGATTTTCTTCACGACTTATGCGAAACAATATGAGAGTAGCTAAAATTTTATCCTTGTGTGTGTGTGTGTTTGTTGGCAAGGTATGGTAGCGACTGGCATCAGAGACGTAAAGATGAGAACGAGTCGTTGGGCGAGAACTAAAAAATGTGAGAAAAGGTGTTAAATCGATGACAGGATTTCTTTTGTATTCATTTTCCTCAGATAAGTCACGGTCAAAAAAAAAAAAACAAAAACAAAAAAAAAAAAACAAAACAACCAAGCGTGATGAGCCGTTCGGCTCGCTTCAGACTGCGCTGTTTGTCGGTCAGGGTGAGGGAAATATTCTCCTTTTCTTGGAAACCTCGAGGCTTCCCCCTTGGTGTGCGCGGAGCGGGGAGGATGCGGGATGCTCCGAGCGCGGCCCCGGGGCTGTCCCCTCGGTGTCCCCTGGCCCTGGGCTGTCCCCTCGGTGTCCCCTGCCCCGGGGCTGTCCCCTCGGTGTCCCCTCGGTCCCGGGGACGCTGCTCAGGGTCGGGGGCACCGCTCGAGTCCCGCCCGGCCCCCGCAGCTCCCGGCTGGCAGCAGGTCCCGACCTGCCGGGGCTGGGAGATGGAAGCAGATCACAGCCGGGGCCAGGGGTGATGGAGCCCCAGGCCATCATCTTACACAAACCCCGCACATCTGCATAATGTACAAGATTACAAGATGAAAACCGAAAAAACATTTTTTTTTCTTTCTTAAATAAAAAGAGGTGAAAGAGCTTTTAAAAAGGATAACCTTCTGAAAAAGGGTGTCAGAAACTTGTGGTTCCTAGGATGGCAGTAATTGGTCAGGAAGGATTTCAAGCGTGACTGATTTGGAAATCTGTCACAGTGTACTTGGGGAAAGCAACGACCCAGAGGTAGCACCATAAACAGAAATGAAACATTGTCCTGGTATGAAATATGGAGCTCATCCCTTTTGAAGGAGCTGTTTCTTCAGACACGTAGGAGAAATCCCTCCTTCCACAGCAGGGCTGTGGCAGGGAGAGCCAAAGCTTGTAGAGTCACCAAGCCAAGGCACTTTTAATTACAGGAGGTGACACAGATATTGATACAGAGGTCAAAACATGGCCTGGGAATCTCCAAAAATGCACCTGGAGCTTGGACTTGGTCACTGCTGGCTGGCTGGGAGCAGTGGGCTCTGTGCAAGCATCACCAGGTGGATCAGTGCTGATGCCTCTTGCTTAGCTGGGCTCACTGCTTCTCACACAGGCTGATCCTGCTCGAGTTCTTCAGTGGAAAAATTATGTGGAGAAGAAGCAAAAAAATCCCAGGGAACTGTAAAGCTTGGATGTTGTCTCTGTTGTGGTGCATTAGGAAGTGCTGGCTGGTGTTTGTGGAATAAATATCCCAGGGTGTAGCTATGGCCATGGAGCTTGTCAGCTACAGCTGCTGCATTAAGAAAAGAATAATAAAATTGTCATTTTTAAGGAGGGCAGGAGGCAAAAAATGTCATCTGTGTGTGCAGAGGAAGGCAGTGGCAGCTGTCTGCTCTGAATTTGGGAGGTGAAATTCACTTCTGGTCAATCTGAGCTACTTCTGAATATTTATGGTCAGATCAGGCAACCTAATTTTTATTGCAATAAATCATAGTGAAATACCTAAACACTTTGCATGACTAAAAAGGCAAATAGCTCTTTGTCTTAGGACTTTGAGGGGTGTGAAATCTGTATTTATCAGCATGGCCTTAAAAAGTGGTTGTACAAGGATTTGGGCTTGTCTAGGTAAAATACAGCATTTTAAAATTTTTGTTATGTTTCTTCCTCCTCATCTATCTTCTTTTACATCTCTTATGAATTTACTGGTTGGGAAGGGGGGAAATCTCCTGCCCTGTAGCAGGGTATAAACTTAAAAATAGGATAAAAAGCAATAAACATGCTGAAATAGAGGAGCAGCTCCATGTCTGTGATAACAGGCTTCATTTAACTGCAGCATTTTGTATCTCTGGATGTTTTTCTGCTTCTTTCCTGCAGTTCTTCCTTGGGGTTTGTATCCCTGCCCTTTCAAGTGTGTCCCTGCACAGACCCACTGGGAGGTTATGCTGCATTTATGGGGATGACACAAGGAGTGACTCTTCCTGTGGCTCCTGTGTGCCCTTCCCTGAACTCAAAATATGGCCTGGATCTGTGTGTGTTTAGGGATGTCCTCACACCTGCCAGCTGCAAAGGTGCCCCTTCCACCTCTCTGTCCCTCAATCACGTTTGGATGGGTTTATTTTTGTTATTGGTAGTGCTACGCAATGGGCAGAAACTGATGCACAGGGAATTCTACCAAAAAATGGGGTAGAGCTTTCCTGTGAGGGTGAGCTGAGCACTGGAGCAGGTTGCCCTGAGAGGTTGTGGAGTCTCATGCCCTGGGGATATCCAAAATCCATCTGCACACAGTCCTGGGGAAGGTGCTCAAGGGGACCCTGCCTGAGCACTGAGGCTGAGCACTGCAGTGATCCCTCGTGTCCTGAACCACTCTCTGAGGTTCTGTGGAAGGTGGAAATGGTTATTCCAGGATGCTCTGCAGCTGGGATGTTGTGGAACAGCCTCCCTCGGGACCTTAATGAGCTTCATTACAATAACGAGTCAAGCAAACCTGTCTGTGTTGCTGCTGCTGGGTGTGAGAGCTGATTCCTGGAGCTGGTGACTTGATGTCTGGCTGCTGGAAGTCTCTCTAGCTGGTGCCTGTGCCCTGTACTTTTTCCTGAGGCTTGAAACACCATCATATGCAGACAACTTTGGGACTGTGTCCCAAGTACTTTGTAGGCAACAAAAGTTGTTGTTCCCAGCTTACCCAAATAAGCAGCTTGAAGGGAAGAGGTTCTTGTGTCTGAGGAAGAAACATAAAAGTTACAAAGCCTGAACTGGGCAAATAATGAAAGAACTAAACTTTTCCTCTAATTTTTTTTAATCACAGTGAGAGTGTTCCCTCTGGGATTTATTAGCTGACTTTTACAATACAAAGGAAAGGTGCCAAAGAACACCTTCTCAAAAATTTGTACCTAAAAACCCTGAGGCCCAGACTCTTTCTTCCACCAGGGTTAAAACCCAGAGCCACCAGGCAGGTGGGAAATTGCATCCCTGGGAGGGAAGAGCTGAGGGTAAAATGCACAACTGCTCTTGGGGTGAGCTGGCCACAGCAGGGCAGCTGCAGGACTGGCCCAGGGGAGCCTTCCAAGCCTTTTCCAGGAGCATTTCTGGTGAGTCACTGCTGGGCTAAAGCAATGCTGCTGGCCTGAACCATTTTGTAATGTAGAGGTCATTCTTGCTGCTCCTTCTCCTGGCACTGCTGAGTTGCTGTGACAGTGATGCTGCTGCTGTTAATCCTGGAGATGCAGAAGTCAGGCTGGATCTGGGGTGAGAGGCACACTGAGTCATCCCTGCTCTGAATTTTGTTGTCCTGAGTCCTGTCCAAACACCACAGCCATTGTGTAAGGTTTCCAAACTGGATAGGGATGTGACTGGGAGCTGCTTTTCCTTCACATCCCAGTGCTGGACCACATCACCTGATTATCCAAGAGTCTGGGTACACCTCTGACTTTTCCATGCAGTCATGCATTTCTGCTCCATGCTTCAGCTTCCTGCCTCATCAATGCAGCCCTTGTGCAGCCCTCAGCATCTCTGTGGATTCTTCAAAGCACAGCTCATCCCTGGGGGTGTGTGCTGGGGGAAGGACTGCCTTGGGTGCTTTGTGTCAAGGGGAGAAGGAGCCACCCACCAGTGCCTTGTTCTTGCACTCCCAGGGATGGGTCTCATTCCCTGCCATGGTGTGTGTTCCTCCTGGAATCATGCTGGAGTTTCCCATGTGCCAGGACAGGGAGCTCGTTCAGGGCAGCCCCTGGCACAGATTGCTCCTCAAGGGATTATTTCAACACATCCCCCACCAAAAGAGCCTTTCTTTCTGCATCAGCTTCTCTTCCAGCCCAGTCCCTTGGAGCAGGGAGTGAGTTTTGGTGGGTTTTGACCATAATGTCCCTTCTAGTCTGAGAGATTCCCTGGCTGGAATCCAGGTTTCCTCTCCTGTATCTCCTGGCTGTGTGGAGTGTCTGTGCCCACAGCCAGGTCTGTCAGCAGTGCTGGGGCCTTACCATGAAAAAAGGAGTGAGAGGACAAAATGCTGTCCAGGAGTGCTGGGAAAAGGGTGAAGAACAGCCCTGCCATCCCTGTGGAGGAGGTCAGAGCACTGGAGGGATCTCCTGCAGCCATTTCAGGATTGGGCTGGAGCAGGGCAGAAGTGTGAGGGGGTGTGCAAGGTGATGCTTTAATTTTGTCTTTATTTCTCTCCATCCAAACTGATTTATACTGACAATGCATTAAGTTACTTTCCCCCAAATCAAGTCTGTTTTGCTCATGGCAGCACCTGGTCAGGGATCCCTGTGGTTTTTGTGCTGAGCCATGAGTTTGTTGATCTTTTCTCTCCTGTTGAGGAGGAGTGGGGGTGAGTGGCTCTAGGCTGAGGCCAACCCAGCACACTTGTGCAGCTCTGTGCTCACCCAGTGCTTAAGCTGTATCCTTGATTTATCACAAACTTTTCCTTCTCTGTTGTTAGCCTGGTGTCCACAGGCCTCTAATTCAGCAGGAACCCTCCAGAATAATCCCTTGGTCAGGGTGTGGGGAGCACCACAGCTGAAATGGGCCAGGTTTCAGGTTTGGATTCCCTGGGCTGTGAGGATTACAAAGGCTCTGTGTGATCTCCTGCAGTCTAACCAGATTTCCTGCAAAACTGTGAGCAACACACTTAGAATTTTCAGCCACTGCTAAAATTCTATGGCTAAAAAATTAACTAAGGTTCTGTGTGTGTTTATGGTGGCTCCAGATGCAACTGCATCAGGAAAGTGTGTGCAAGGAATGCACAAGGAAAGCTGCACTCCCAGCTCTGCATTGCAGGTCCAAACACTTGGATTCATTCTTAAGATGTGCAAAAAACTCCTTCCCCTTCACTTGGTTTTACTGTAACTGACAAAGCTGCTTGACTCCAGCATTTCAGAAATCGAATGCTTAAGATTTCACTGTGGATTTTTTTTGGCTTCAAAGTGATTTTGTTATGTCCCCAGAGCCCGGTTAAATCCTTAGTTATAATGACTGCACACTGAAGGGTGCTGTTACATAGAAATGCTGTCCCATAATGGCTTCGTTGCTGTGGAAAATCCGATGTTATTTGGTCATTCCCGACGAGTTCCCTAAGCCATCAAGACATTTGCCTCAAGGCTACAAACACAAAGCTACAGGCAAAACCCTCTGGACATAATGAGTGGGCATTTATGCAGAACTAAAAACTGGAACAGCTGAGCAGTGGATCTATGAATAGCAAGCATGCCTCTAAGCACAAAAGACATCATTCTGCAGTAAAGGGGTTTAGAATGGTTCTGACATCTTGTATGTCAAGATCATGCTACGTTGTTGTAACTTTTTTTTCCCCCTGTTTGTTTGTTTGAGCCGTGTTCCTTAAGTAAGGTGTGAGTAATTAAAGGGTGTGAAGGAAACTCTTGGTAAGAACAAAAATTGGGCAAGATCCATCATTTTGATCGTGTTTGCTGGGGAATAAGCTTATTGCTCCCATGCTGTATTCCCAGTTCCACCCTTCAGGATTTCTTAGGGGTTTCCTCTTGTATCAGCAGCTCTAATAAGCTCAAAGCTGAGAAGTGTCTTCTGATGGAAACACAAAGATGGGACTAACCATAAACTACAGGGTCAGGGAGTCAGGCAATACAAAGAAGGGCAATAAAATTCAGAGTGATTTGGATCAACAGGGAGCTGGAGGAGCTTCATGCTGAGAAATGTACCCCAGCAAGGTCTCAGGCCTTTGCAAATCATCTACAGGCAAGATCAAGATGGGAAGGGATGTGTGCCTCTTACACCAGGAGCATAATGAAAACCCAGAGCAGAAATTGGAGCTGGAGTTAGAATATAGAAACAGCCTAGAGGAAAGGGAATGTAAGAATACACAAGATGATAAATCATTATCTGCATGTTTGCATCCACATGTGTCTGATCACTTCTTGAGACACTGTTGATTTCCAAGGTGGTGTGGGGATTTTTGGCTTTTTTTTTTGTTTGTTTGTTTTTGGTTTTTTTTTTCCGTATTTTCCTTGTGCCAAGGTGCTGTGGGACTGGGAAGGGATGTGCCAACCTTTTGTGACCGGGAAAACAAATTCAAACATGCTTTGTGATCCTTGCAAAGTAGTTCGGGCCTCTCAAAAGCATCCATGGTAGAGATGAGCAAAGCCCCAGAACTGTGAAGTTCCTGCAGGAAAATGCAGGAATGAGAAGGGATGCATGTCTCCACTGTGAAGCAGCAGAGACACCTGAGCTGGCTGTGTCTGTGCCACAATAACCCAGCCCTGCACTTTGGGAAGCAAATTTCCCTTCTACCAGCACAGCAAGTGCAGAGATCAGTGCTGGAGAGTCCAGAAAGTTGGCAGAAAACTGGAGCCTACAACACAGCTGTGCTCTTATTTCCTCATGTCCAAATGCTTGCACAGCCACAAGCAAATTGTTTCTCCCCTTGGCATGAACCTTTCTTATCACTGAAAACCAGGCACTGTGTCTATTTTGCATCTCACCCTGAAGAGAGTCTAAACTGCAAGATGTCAGATATGGAGGGATGATACTTAAGTTGCTTAGGAAGGCAAAGGGATTAATTTCATTATCCTTCCATCTTCTTCCTTGCAGCTGATGGCTTTTCCTGCCAGGAAAGAGACTCCTGAGGCCCTGCTGGGAGAATGACAGCCCTGCCTGCTGGTAAGTGATGTTTCTGTACTCTAGAGAAGTTAATTGATAGAGCAGCATGGAAGAACAGGGATTGAGCTGTTCCCTTCACAAAATGCCAGGTTAAACCCAAGGATCTCTACTTGGTCAGAGTGACATTGGCTGTGGTTTTATGAAGGCAAGGCTGTGTTGGAAACCTTCCCCTGCTGTGTGTTGCAGGAGTCAGATTTTGTTCTGCTGTGTTTGTACCAGTTGTATTTCAGGCAAGGATTTTAATTTTTTCTCTGGAAAACATCTTGTACTGTTGCATATTTTAGTAGCATCTCTGTGTGTTTTTGTCTGGCACTGGCAGAGAAGAGGGGATTTGGTAAAGAGGGATTTTGACTGAAACTTGCTTGGATGTTTAACTGGAGATGTGTATTTTTGGCTGTTAAACAAAATATCTGGTTATAAATTGAAAATAGGGCATTAAAACACCCGTGTTTTTGTATCCCAGCAAGTGAAAGATTAAAAAGATGTGTAAAGACAGCAAAACTAGAAAGATTTGGACTTGTGAGTGCCCAGAGGTGGTGGTTCCTCCTCACCAAGGTTTCCTGGCACAGAGAATAAAGACAAAGATTGGTTTTTATCTCCTGCTGTGGGTTGTCCATCACCAGAGACCCTGCAGGAAATGCAGGAGCAAAACCCCCCAGGTTTGTCAACTGAGGAGAGCCCAAAACCTGGTCTCTGATCCCACAGATCAGGTGCTCTTGATTTTGGGGCCTGACTGCTTTTTCCCCACTTTATGTCCAAGAGTGGAGCCTGCGTTGCCCAGAAGGATGTGACAGTTACTCCTTTGTCATTAATGAAACCCTTCCGAGAATTCTGCTCACAAAACATCTCCCTTATCACCTCTTCCATGTACAAACTGCACAATCACCATGTGGCCTGAACAGCACTGCAAGCTCATTTGCTTTGTGATTTGTGGTCGGATCATTGCATTTCAGCGTTCACCAATGAAAGGAAATTACTAACAAGACACTGGCATTTACATTAATTGTGGCTTTGGGGAGATAGTCCAAAGAAAATTATGCTAAAGCCAGTTATTATGTGTCTCCCCAGCAATTAGAATGAAACGAAAAGTTTATAAAACAAAAGTTGATCTCAAACAGATTTTAGCTGCCACTAGATATTTTCCCTAGAAAGGGCTGAGGGGAAAAAGGGAGCTTTATATTTTTTTTTTTCTTCTTCTGTTCTTTCATCCACCTTCTAAAAGCAGTGTAATGAACATGGCTGGAGAGGTAGCATGTGTGCAACTGCAGGAGAAACTCCAGATTTGCAGTGAGCAGGACCTCAGCTTCCCAGGAGGTCTCATGGAATGGAGCAGGTCCTCTGCCACACACTGAATGTCAGGGTTTCCTTGGCTGAAGCTGCTGATTTTTGTTGGTTTTGTTTCATCTCAGAGCAGTTCTGTGCAGCTCTGTAGGCTGAGCAGAGGTTTTCCTCTAAAACTTTCAAGGTTCTCCCAGCTCCTTTCATGTGTGTCCCACGAGATAATCGTGAGTGTGCTGACTGCTCCTTGCTCCTACTGCAATTTGAACTATTTCTGGACACTAATTCAGTGCTTTTTATGATGTTAGATGTATGATGAAAAGTAATTTAAGGTTTCTCATGGTGACTCACTTGCCAGCATTGCAGATCCAAGAAACAAACACAGATGTGAGATTTAAATTCTCTTTTGGCATAAAACATTGCCTCATGCTATAAACCACAAACTATGCCCAGTGGAGACTGGGATCACTATTCTTTTTTTAGCTTCAACAAGTCAGGTAACTTTTGTCTGCAGAGGTGAGCAGGGATTCAGGCACCTTGTTCTCTCACTGAACATCAGTGCTGTTTGGGATTTGTCTCCTCCAGCTCTGGGTGTCTGACCTGAGCTTCTTTGGAGGCTCTGCAGTGAGGAAACGCAGGCATTGCTGAAGGATGAATCACCTGCCTTGCTGTCAATGTCTATTTTAGGGACATGCCTGAAGTGAGGTGAAATTAAACCCTTCCCCAAAAATTCTTCTGTGAGAAGGGGGATTTTGGATGCTCTGGGGAGGTCGCCTGGGCTTCCTTTCCTCGGATGACCCCATGAGCAGCCTCTCCCCTCACGTCACTGCACAAGTCCTGAGCAGATCCAGGCTCAGGAATTTGTTCTGGCACAGACACGTTCCTGCTGACCTGGCTTTGGGGTTATTCTGCTCCCCCTTCCCCTCTCAGAGGCAAAATGACTGCACTGATAGGTGGCTGGCCACCAAGAGGCTGCAGACTAAAAGTGTAACTGGCTTTAATTATTAAGGTATAATTGAGGTCTTTGTGTTTATAGGATAATTGTTTCTTTTTTAATATAACTTAAACTTCGCAATACAAGAAACAGGCCTGAACCTGTGGATGGAGTGCTGGAAACTGTCTAAGAAGATTAAGGTCTCTTAATTGATTTCACATAAACAGGTGTGACTGAATTCATCAGAAGAAGGTTAAGACTAAATGTATTCTGCTAATTATGTGAAAATTGCCAGAGTGTGCTGGGTTGAGCAATTGCCTCCCCTTTGCAAGTGGGATCATTCCTCAACTGTGCATCAAATGGGAAAAATGACATTTCCTAAGCAAATGAGCCAACCTGTCACACGCTGGGCTTTGTTTTGAAATTTCTTTGCTTGTAGACACGTTGGCAGTGGTGGATTTGGCAAGAGGACATGGGAATGTCCCTGGTGTGCTGTACCTGACTGGCAGTGTGGGAGGACAGGTGTCAGAGCTGGGCTGTGTCATTCCCTAAACTTCAGGAATCTGCACCTTTGGAAATTCCTGATCTGCAGAACTGAAGGAGTAACTCTGTTTAAAACACTTGCTGTCAGTGCTTATGTGATCTCTTAAGTCAATTTGTTCTTGTTTAGTTAACTTCAGGCATTGGAGATGCAGAGCATGGACATTCAGCAGCACAAGGAGCACCCTTTGTCCTGGGTTTCAAAATAGCCACTGGAGTATAAAACTCCTCAGCCAGCTGACAAACAAACTGATTTATTCTGTTTACTCTGCACTCTTTGCCATCCGTGCTCCTTATCTTACATCTTGAGGGAACAAAATTGAATTGGCAGTGTTGAATGCAGCTGCAGAAGGGACAGAAGTCCTGCTTTGAGACATCCACCTCAGTCTGTGCAGGTGTGACAACAAATTGTGTGACTGACACAAAACCCCAGCACAGCATCACCAGGGCCCTGCAATTACTCGGTGGAGCTCCCAACAAAACCATTTGCTGATGAAATCATTGAGTCTCCAAACCAAAGGGTGACTTGTGTTTCAGGTGTGATTTCAGCAGCACATTTGGATAGAGATGCTCTAAAATTAGTTCAGTTGCCTAAATCGCTGTTTTGTAACAGCAAAGGGATTGTTTGTAACATTTAAAATTAATGTAGAAAATAATATGCTCCGTGTAATATTGTCTTTTCCTATTTTAATTCTGAGACCCAAATGCAGACTTAGATTGATGAGCAGTGAGTGATGATTTAGCAGCACTTTGATTATGTGTTTTACTCAAGTTAAAGTGAGCAACTACTGGGTAATAAGGAGGAAAAATCTAAATTTAAATCTGTATTTAAAAAAACTTCACTTGATTGCACATTTACAGAATGCTGGGAAACCATCTTCTAAGTGCAGATGCACAGTTTTATGTATATAATTTAAGATATTCACCATCCATTCAGATTTTCAGCTCATTTTTTTTGGAGATGAGGCTTTCTGAAGTACAAATCTTACTATTCTTAGAGGATCCCAGCAGGAAAACCTGTCTGTGTCTGCATTTTGGAAAAGGGATGTAGTGGTTGTAGCTGCACCTGCTGAACATGAGCTCAAGTTGTGCTGTTTCCAAAAGAAAAGTAATAAACATTATAAATTAACAAAACTTTGCAGAAGATATCAGATATAATCTTCCACTCTTCTTGGTTTTGGTAGAGCATTAGAAGGAAGATTAT
Source organism: Alethe castanea (assembly GCA_024734035.1). Taxonomy (NCBI): domain Eukaryota; kingdom Metazoa; phylum Chordata; class Aves; order Passeriformes; family Muscicapidae; genus Alethe; species Alethe castanea. The sequence continues at coordinate 2,386,017 of JANRGV010000048.1, forward strand.
TTCCAGATTTAGGCACCGTAATTTGGGAAAGATAAGGAGCATGTGAGGAGTATCTAAAAAGGAAGGGAAAGAGAATTTGTGGAAAAAGATTGAAGTCGGGTTGCTTTTCTTGCAGACAAGACCAGGATGGCATTACAAACCTTCAAAAAGAAGGAAGAGAGTTTGTCCTTTGTGTCCATTCACCCATAAAAATAAATTTCTTGACTACAAATCTAGACATCAGAAAACCATTTTTAGCTGTAAGAGGATATTTGTGAGTTTCAGCTGAGGAAAAGATTAGACAAACAGCAGTTTGGAGCAGGGGGGAATAGCTGGAAGATTGCTCGAGATCCCTTCCAGCCCTGCTGTTCTAATTTTATGATTTATTTTTTTAATAACTGCTGTAAGCGCTCTTGTACAATGAGTTAGAAGAAGTAATTTTAAAAAGTTGTAACTTCATTTACTGAAAAATCATTCTTTATTCCAAGTAAACATGTCAGCCTCATTTTCCTGTCCTGGATGGCAATTTTTTTTCTAGAAAAGCATTTTGTTTTAAATGGAACACAGTGAAGAAGCTCCTTGGCAGTTTCCTGCCAGCTTTTCCAGAAATATATCTGTAGGTGAAAGAAAAACCTCCCATCAGAACATATTGTCTGCAGGAGAGAAAAAAATTAAGTCTTGAGTTATGTTGATGTGGAAAAGGATCAGTGTCTGACACTCACTCACTCTCGTTCAAGTTTAAATTTATTTTGCAAATAGAAACCCTGTTCTTGCCATCTGCTTCAAACATCTCCTTCAGGCTGACTTGTGGCTGCTCGTCACAGGAACTCTTTTGATTCTGTACATCCAAAGTTTCATTTGATTTCCGAAGGGGATGAATGCCCTGATTCCTTTGCTCCTTTGAAAACTCAGGCTGGCTTTGCTTTTTTTTTCTTTTTTAAATCAAGCCCATCAAGAGCTGGCTTAGAGGGCTTTGCAATTGGTAGGATTTAAGCACATGCTTTAAAATATTAATTTAAGTTGGGCTAAAATATTTAGTTAAGTTCCTATTTATTTGCTGCCTAGCACAAAGCTCATTTTACCAAAACAAGCTCGTTCAGGCTCCCACTCTCTGCTCTTGTGCTGACATTACTCAGGCTCTAAAACCCAAAGGTGCTCCGTGAATTTGGAGCAGGGAAGGATTTGTCAGAGGAGGTTTGGAGGGACAGGAATCTGTCAGATGGAGCTGCTGCTCCATGGCAGGGGATGCAAAAGGCAGACGAGCTCAACTCCTCCAAATGCAAACCAGTCCTTGGCAAAACATCTTCGGGGCATGGCTGCAAAGGGGGAAATGATTGATTGGAATAGATTTCCAAGTGATTTATCTAATCCAGAGTTATTTGCCACATCCTCTCCAACTGAGGAAAAAAACAACACAATGCACTGAAAGGGTTTTGCTCTCCAAGGTGTGAGGTTATATAGGAATTACTGGTATTTTTTTAGTGATTGGAAGCACTTAATTCTTGGCCCCCTGCCTCATAATACAGCCCAGGCTGGTACAAGCAGGTCTGCAAAACATATAATTTCACTTCACTTGTTTTAATGATCAGGAAACATCTACTTTTAACCTGATCTCTGCTGTGCAATTACAAATGTTTTGATGGAAACACTTTTTTAAAATTAGTTTCATTCCCATAATGACTCTAGCTAGACTGTTCCATTAGTAAGCAAAAGAATTGCAGTCTCTCATCAGGTTGTTTAGCTTTCCAAATCCAAATTTGTTTCTATTAAGAAACTAGATCAGAGTTGATTCTTTTAAAGAGATTTTTAAAAAATCCTCAACTTCGGAGAAAATAGATTTAAAACCAAGCTCTCTTTTTCAGGTCGGCTACTATTTATTTGATAAACATATTTAAATGTGTGTTTAAAGCAAAAAAAAAAAATCTCATGGTGTTAGAATCTTGAAGCGTGTTTTAAAAATTATTTGCTTCTGCTGGTGTGGAAATTGTGAATGGAGCAAAAATCTCAGTGTGTGTGGCAGATAATTCTGGAAATAAGATGCTAAAATTGTAGGTGAGAAGGATTTTCATGCTACTTAATAGAGCTTGATCTATTTCTACTAACTAGTGAAAGAATAGGATAAAAGAGGCTGGATTTTGATGATTTAAGACCATAAATACTGCCAATAAACTATTCTGGCCTTTTTTTGGAAGGAACTTTAAAACAGTGGAGGTTTTTGGGGGAAGTGGCTGTGAAATTGCAGGAATTCAGAGGTGGGATGTGTGCTAGCCCTTCGTGGGAATGTTGCTGGCTGTCTCTGGCGCTGCAGATTGAGATATTATTGTGTAAATGAAACATTGGCTATTCATTTTCCACAGAGGAGATTCAGTAATTACTGTGCTCACCCAGTAGATGACAGCTGTTATCATTCTGATGAAAAGAGCCCTAAATTAAAACCCTGTTGCTTTGCATAGATCCCTGTCAGAAACAAATGTTAATTTTCTTGGTTGGTCAACCTCCTTCATTGTGTCCTCTGCCAGGTATAAATAAGGTCCAGATCTTTATTTTTGTTTAGTGTGTTGTTTCCTGGTGTGCTGATAATTTTGCAGCTGAGAGGATACACCCACAATTAAATTTTGGTGGATTTGTGTGTGTTTCTGGGATTGATTCTTCAGTCAATACTGGGGCACTTTGCACACGTGCAAAGGGTAAAACCTACTTGGAACTTTTTTTGTTTGCCTTGTAAAATTTGGTGTAGTTGGAGAGAAAAGGGCTGATGATCAGGATTTGCTCCTGGCACAGATCTCTGCACACACAGAGCTGCTGGAAAAGCAGGAAATTTCCTCCCTCTTTCCAGCTGTGGAAGGAGGGTTCAGGGATTAACGTGGTGACACCTGCACAGTCAGGATGGGGGGTGCTCCTTGTGCACCTCTTGTTTCCTCTGGAAACCTTTCCCAATTACAGGAGATTAAACCCTTTAACGTGCCATCATTTCAGGCCAGATGTCAACTGCTCCGTGCAGATAATGAGGGGAAAAATGAGCTTGTTGGTAGGGCAGGTTTGATAAACAGGACAGCTCCTTGTGCAGGGGGGGGTTAGGACATGTAGGATATGTTTAGGACATGTAGGATATGTTTAGGATATGTAGGAAAGCTTTGACACATGAGGGGACACTGAGGGTTTTGGGTATGAACATCCCACTCCTGTTATCCCACAAAATTCCACAGGTAGACAACCTTACCCAGCAGTCATTCCAGATTTCTGCTCAAACTACAACCTGTCACTATTACCTTTAGTAGGAATGACTTCTGCTGCACAAGAACAAAATTCAGCCCTGTTCTGTGCCTTTCCTTTCATTTAAAAGCACCACAGTTTATTGTAGCTGCTGTTCCGAAGGGGCTGAATAAAAAACTTGGATGGAGAAGGGTGGGTGCAGGGTGAAACCTTGGATTGCATGTGGGGTTTGAGGGCTCTAATTCTGTGCAAATTAAGTAAAATAACTTGAAGGGCAGCAGAGACTTGAAACACTCAAGGATCCTGGGGAAAATTTGGATCTGCTTCGGGTTCCTAACTTTGTTTCCATACTGGGAGTTGTTCATAAAGCAAATAAAAATCACTGGAGTTTCCCCCAGAAACAAAGCAATCTGATCAATTTAAGAATGCAAGATTCTTTATTCTTTGAAGGCAATGGTAAATCATCTCTGTAGAAAAATGCAGTGCATGTCCCAAAGCAGAAGGGCAACAATAACAACTCTCTTGAGCAAATATTGCAAAAGAAACTTTAAATATAATCAAGACCTCTGTGCAAAATGATTTCCTGCAAACTGTATCTTTTCTGAAATATTAGTGGTCCAAGAGTAATTAAACCCAGTTTCTGCAGACAAACACCTCTCTGAGATTTTACAAAGGAGAATCTTTTGGCACTTTACAGAATTAGAGTTTTGTTTAGGGCTCTCTTTTTTTTTTTTTTTTTTTTTTACCCCCCCGTTTTATTTAA